>JABXWE010002692.1:0-71777 GCA_014611495.1 Limonius californicus | reverse complement strand
CCCCCCCCCCCCGGAACCGCTTTCGCATTACTTCAGGGGGTGCGGGCGTCCCTTACATACTAAACATTCACGCAACATGCACCCTAAACTTAACTAAGCAAATGCGGTCGCACCAGTCGGGATTCGATCGCCCCAAAGGAGCGACTGCATTTGCTGTGACCTCGAGTGGCCAATGCGTTCTCGCACTGGACCACCGAGGTCCCTCCAATGCATATACACTACCAGTACAATAAAGTAAACCATATAAATGTCAGGGATTAAATAATATTATACAGGTTTACAGTTTTAATATGCAGTCGTCAATAGAAATTGCTCTTAATAAATTGTAGTCGTTGTTTTTTGCTTCTTCTTACACTCACTTGTTTACTAATCGTCCACCTTTCGTACCATCTCGTTGGTGATCGTGCTTGAAGCCTTTTAGTGTTAGTTTTTGTTTCATGCATATTTTTACCAATTTATTATTATCATCCATTCTTCTGACATGTTCTTTCCTCTGTCGACGTTTTGTTCTTACCTATCTCCTTACATCTTGCAATTCACAGAGTGCTCACTGATATAGCTGTTAGTGTTTTCATATCCGTAGTCTTCGTGCTATGTTTGGTTTTTCTGGTTTCCGTACTAAGTTCTGCGATACTGGTCTTAACGCAGGTTTGTAAATACGGATCTTACTTTCTTTCATATGTTTATTTTGCCATATGATATCACGAAGATAGTTAAATATGACTACAGCTTTAGCTGTTTGTGGCCTTACTTCTTGGTTTAGATGTGTTCACATCAGCGTAATTAAAGTTCATGACTTCCATTCGTTGATGTACTTTGGCTCATCACATTCTGCACATTTCGTTTGATTAGTCTGGTTTAGCACAGTATTAACACTTCCTATACTATTGTCGTTTTCTTTATAATTATTGTCAATAGTTTCCACATTGTCAACTTCGGTAATGTCTTCTTGCGGATTGTCAGTTTGTGGGTCACTATTCATAGACTGGTCCTCGTTTTGTTCTTGCTGAAGCTGTTCTTCTACACCAAATTCACTGACGACTTTCTCAAGCTCTTCTTCGGTTCGTAAATTTCCAATAGACTCCTTTGGAAAAACTGACGTATATAAGCCGACTTTAATATCATGACCAAACATGGCGGTATACGGGGCTCGTTTTATTCCATCATAGTGTGCCCTATTTTTCATGAATTATTATTAACGCGTATCTATTAATTTCAGTATTAAAATATTCTAGCAATACACATCAAAAATCTATTTTCTATCCTTCAATCGTGGATAATATCTAGACTAGCAAAAAGTGTTGATTCTAAATTTAAAGTTAAAGTTTAGGAGTCTTGAATCGGGAGGCAACTGAGGGTTTTATAATGGAATACCTATGCTAGATCCGCAAATCGATTCCAATAAAGCTGAAAATACATTTTTGTTAATAGTAAGAGAACTGATTTCGAGCATAGACTAGACAACCATCGCAAGATTTGTGGTCAAAAATTATATACCTGTACTGTACATTATCCTATGAAAAAATTATCCTCCGGAAGTTTGGCCCCAAGAAGGTTATTTTATGGAAACGCATTATCCTAATAAACCTTTATATTGGTAATTTAATCATGTAATCTTAAATTTGAGATAGCATACTTTCCCCATTGTAGAATGACACCTTCATAATGGTTTTTTTTCTCATCGTAATCCTCAAAATACCATATACAAGAATATGTTCTAACTTTTAAACTGTTATATTAAAAACATGACTATATTTATACTAAAATATCATCCTTTGTAGACTGGAAATCCGCCACATAGTTCGACGTCTTACGTAAAAGGCTTTATTATGTCTTCCACAATTTTCACTACAAGGCTCGCAATCTTTCTGACAATATTGACGTGCGTTCTGTTAGGAAATTCACCAAGCGCCGAGTACGTGTATACTGTTACTTCATTTTACAATATTGCTAGAACAACTATGACTCTGCAATTACCTACAAGTATTGTTCACGTAGCAGAATTCAGTATATCCGTGTCAAGATTGCAGAAATTTCTGATGTATGAAGAAATACAAACATATAAAAACATTCAAGCTTCCCATAACTGTGAAAATACCAAATTAGAAAAAGACGTTACTGCTGACAGTGATCGTACAAAAACAGATGTTCGAGTATGCTTAGAAAATACAACAGCGAAATGGGCTGCAAGTTCAGAAAACACATTAAATGAAATTTTCTTTCAAGGCAAAGATGGAGAAATCGTAGCAATTATAGGCCCTGTAGGATGTGGGAAATCTAGTTTGTTACATTTAATTTTACAAGAACTGCCTTTAAAAAATGGGCATGTAAACGTAAACGGCACTATTTCCTATGCCTCACAAGAACCATGGATATTTTCAGGAACCATTCAACATAATATTCTATTTGGTCAGGCTATGAGACCAGAACGCTATCAGAAAGTTATACGGGCGTGTGCTTTGGAACAAGATCTAGTATTTCTTCCAGATGGTGATGAAACTCTCGTTGGTGAAAGAGGAATCACATTAAGCGGAGGTCAGAAGGCCAGAATTAGTTTGGCGAGGTCTTTGTATAAAGAAGCGGATATTTATCTCCTAGATGACCCCCTTTCTGCAGTAGACACTCATGTGGGCAAACAACTCTTTCAAGAATGTATTTTGGAATTTTTGAAAGAAAAGTGCAGCATTCTCATTACACATCAACTTCAGTATCTGCAGCACGTCAATCTTATCTATCTGCTAGAAAATGGTAAAGTTACCATAAGCGGCACGTACCAAGAATTAAAGGATGCTGAGATAGACTTTAGTAAACAATTCACTGAAACCAAAGAAGAACTACTAGATGAAACTGAACCAGAAAAGGAAACAATTAATATGACCAACATAAAAAATCATGACTTGCAAATGGAAGTGAAGGAACAAAGTAGTTCTGGAAGCGTTTCCAAACACGTGTACAGTTCCTATTTTAACGCAGGAGGATCCCTCTTAAATGGTTTAACAATTCTATTCCTGTTTGTGTTAACTCAGGTTTCCGCCAGTGCAGCTGACTACTTTCTTAGTTTTTGGTATGGTCAAGCATTTTCTCAAACTAAAAGTATTGATTATATAGCCATTATCAAGTCGTTTGTTTCTTTACTTTTACAAATTATAATATTCCATTATTTGATGGTGAACTTATTTGACAGTTTCCTTCAGCTTCCTCGCTTGAAATGTTCTTGACGCGGCACAACAACTAACCCAAAAGCAGTAAAGGCAGAAAAATAACTGCAATTGCCATATTTTATGGTGAATAATAATGGTGTAATAATTAAAGTTCAAGTTCTAAACAGAACTAAACACTACGTTAGTCACTAGTGCGGCTGAGAACATATGAATTAATCACCATATCTGCCTCTTTCTGTGGTACTTGGCCAAATACACAAAATTGTTAAACGCATGTTAATTTGTGTAGAAAAGAGAATATCTCGGACAGAAAATAGCATACCCAATTTGAATTTATAAAATGCTTAGGCAGGAGAGTTTATTCTGCATTTTATTAGAAGAAACTGAAGAAAACTGCTAAACAAAGTTCAGCTAACAATAGTAACTTTAACCAGCTGTTACCATTAATCAACGATTTACTAACATGATTAAATCTCATATTTCATGCATGCTTTATTTGTTGTCCATTAGCGAATATTATACATCTTTAAAATATATTTAAGGCAATTTGAGGATATAGTTACTTTCTTATACTTGACACTTAGCCGTGTAGCCGACAGCACGATTCGCCGCTAAGTAAGTTTCTCTGTGACACGTTTTCCCGCGGAAGATTTTCCGCCGGTATACCAAATAAACTCCTCTTTCCAAAAACACTTAATTCGAGAATGTCTGTCCATGAATATGTTTATATAGTCGTAGATTTTTCTGAAATGACCAAACTAATTTTAATAAAATTATATAAAGTACTTACTGCGACTGTGGTGATAGCTCAGTTGGTAGAGCGCTCGCTTTCTGAGCATAACTTCGATTCTATCTATAGTTTGGGTTCAAAACCTAAGCATTAATTTTTGTCCGCAACCCACCACACACAATTTCCCAATCCGCCTTGTAACCGTGGGTTCTTAATGCTAATCCTTCTCTGGAATTTCTGTCGTTTGGATTCGACGTCAAACTGTAGGTCTTTCCATGTTTTCTGCCTTAGCTCAGGAGAAACAGAGGCAGAGAAGAGGCCCATGCTCGACAGTGGGGCAGAAAGGCTGTTAATGATGAATGACTTACTGCGATAAATTGATAAGTTATTTCAGAAAGTGTCGAAATAGAAAACTGAATAGTAGGTGAGCTATTCTAAACCTCTTTCAAGAAGATTTTCGAATTGCTTTAGAATGGAATGCATCAAAATATTAGATATAAATAGCTCTACGATATTAGATGAGGTTACTGTTACCATTACATACAAAATTCAAATCACACTGAATTTCCACAGCTTCCTAGCAATTTTGGTAGTATAGCAAGCGCTCGATTTAATTTTATGTGTCCACAACAAATATTCCATTCTTAACGGCGATTCGTCGCGGCACGTTTCGCCGCGGCACGATTCTTAGCGGTACAATTTGTGGCAAATGGTGCTCGGCGGCGAAACGTGCTCAGCAGCACGTTTCGAGACAAAGTGTCCAAAGATGTAAAAAAACATTTCCTAGGGCAATACAAAAATACAAAATTATTTCTATAAAGACTATATGTGGTTGTTCACGTTGGGGATTTATTTAGTTGCCGCTTGAATTTTCACAAATAACAATCTATTTACGCTTCACACAGATACTAATACAGTAAAACATTTGAAACCTTTAATTACGGATGTGATTAGAGTATTCACTTCAAATATAAATGTAAACATTTTGAAGTAAGTAGTAAGAATAGATAAAACTTAATTATATTTATTTTCACAGGAGCAATCTGGAAGAAGAAAAATTTGAACGACATGTAACAGCCGTTTATAATTTTTCGGATATGTCAACTGAATCTTGCATATATATTTATTCAGGGATAATAGTTGTCATGGTTTTTACAACATTATTTCGTTCCTATTCATTTCTTAAATACACCATGAAAGCTTCAACAAAACTCCATGACAACATGTTTTCCAATATAGTACAAGCACCAATGAAGCTTTTTTCATACAAATGCATCAGGACGAATTTTGAATAGGTTTTCGAAGGATATAGGATCTATTGACGAAGTATTACCAGCAGTTGTCCTTGACTGTGGTCAGGTTTGTAAATGTACACGTATTTGAATTACTAATCAATAATTTTTATGTTGGATTGCAGCTTGTTTTAACAGTGATTGGAGTGATCATTTTAGTATCTGTTGTAAACCCATGGCTACTAATAGCAACTGCAGTTATTCTAGTAATATTTTATCTCCTACGAATCGTTTATTTGAAAAGTAGTCGTAGTCTTAAACGACTAGAGGGCGTTGGTGAGTCCGAATCATCAAAGTCCATAGAAGGCTAGCTTATACTGCTGCATTAAACAAAACTGTTCGTATTCCGCCATTTTTGATCCAAAGTGTTATCGCATTTGGTGACTAGATTATATTAAAAGTGTTTAAAAGTAACAATACTCGACACCGTAAGGTAAAAGAGGAATTATTAATGAAAGCAAGAAGGAAAGTAACAATAAAGATGTTTCATGTACGAAACTTCTCGAATAGGAACGGAAGTAACTACCGACTGTTTATATTTCTAAAATACGGCATCTAAAAGCAAAATTCATGAAAATCCACCACATAATCGGTATAGAGTTATAGTATCTATAGTATTTAGATTTTTTAATATATAAATCTTACATAATAGTATGGAATTATTAAATTTTAAGGAAATGTTATGACCGTTGTCAATTGGCCGCGACAAATAAAAAATGTATGTATTAAATCATATTTTGATTAGATCCCTCTTGAAAATTATCAAGATAAGCTAAATAGGATTTAGGGGAGAGTGGAACAAATTGGACCAGTTAGCACTTTTTATTTTTTTCTTGAGTACGTATAGGTCCACAAAGTTGCTTATCATTACAAACTTTCACCACATCATGTTCACAAACGACAGGAAAAATTACATGGTGTTACTACCATGTTGTAATTTACACATTTTTCTGATAAACGCTGCAAACGGTCCAATTTTACAAGATTAGTTTGGTAAATTGGACCACCTGGTTTCTTCAATTGGACCACACTTAGTGGTCAACAAAAGTAGGTGGTACTTATCTGGTTTATCTGGAGATTACTTCTTCATGGTGTATGATGCTCAGTGTCATTTCTGCGACAAATAAAGCTGCTACAATAAACACAAATCCATTTATTGAAAATTAATAACAAAAAATACCAAAGAAAAGTACAATAGGGAAATAAAAAAACTCAAAGAACAGTCTTAACATTCACAGTCAAAATACTTAACGTACGTCTAAATGATCAGAATTGGTTTGAAAGGTTAGTATCGCATTTTGACGCTTCGTACCACCAAGTGGGAGTGGTTTCAGCACTATTTGAATATCTTGATCAGCTACAGGATAGCGTTCTGTTATTAGAGGGAAGACAAATCCGTGTCTATGTTTTGAAGACCTTTTTCAATAGATGACCCAACAGTCCGATGATCCTTCTTTGGGAGTGTCCACTTGTGCGACATAATAATTTTTTTATTCTTGTCGTTTCGCAGAGCCACCAATACAGAATCTCCCTTGTCAAGTTCGGCATTCACATCTTCTTCTACTGGTAGCTCTTCATCGCCGACAAAGTCGTTCTCTCCAGATGAATCTGCCAGTGAGCTTATGTCGCCTGGTTATTCATCACTGCTGTTGCTGGAAATCTCATACTTAGCCTTGTTTTGGGTTTTCTTTCCTGGGCCAACTTTTTCTTTTTTGTTCATCGTAATGTCAGTTCCAAAATTCAATTTTTTCTATTTTTTTTAGGAACCGCTTTCTTCTTTGATTCTAGGTCAGTTTTGTATGGCGTACTAGTAAGGACTTCGGCGTCCTGATGACGAACTGCTTTTGTGTTTGCAGACGGTTCAGCCAGAGGCAGAGGCGATACTTCAGTTAGCTCTTGAAGAAATGTCGATGATGATGATACTGAAGAACCAGGAGATTCTGTAGGTATCAAAGGAACACTTGGTTGCAAAGCTTTGGCAGCAGAAAAAAATGATTAGTGGAAGACAAAACGATCAACTGGCCAAATACTTCCAGCCGTACGCACAGTAGCCGCCCTTCCGTATGCTTCATCCAGCAACGCAGAAACTTGAAATTGTGAAATAGTTTTTCCTGGATTGTTTCTTAACCATTTTGCTTGAGCTTCAATACAGTACAGCCCCAGTGGCCTACAGAAGGACACATCTAAAGGCTATAGCCTGTGTGTAATGTGGCTGGGGAGTTGCAGAAGAATGATGCCGTGGTTCCTTGCGTACTCAAGAGATTTTTGCTGTGAGTGATGTGCCCATCTAGGAGCAACAAGACAGGATCATCCTTAGATGACGCAACATGGTTATGAAAGTGCTTTAACCAATCGTTAAACCGAGTTCATGTATCCAGTATCGGAAATTGTAACGATACTACTCGTGGGTGCACCAATTTCGAGTTCTTGCGGCTGTCTTTTTCTTTTAAAAACTATCATCGGTAGAATAAGGTTACCTGCAGCACTCGTGCAGCAAACAATTGTGGTGTTTATACCCCTTTCGCCGCTAGTGAAAGATCCAACTTGGCGTTTCCCTTTTAATCCAACAACTTTGGATGGCTATTTTTAAACAGTGGTGAACCGTGATTCGTCAACGTTGTATGTTTTACTCCCGGTTAATTTTTTCATCACCAAGCCTTCCAAAATCGTATAAAACTTATTTACCCTTTCCTCAGTGAATCTTTTACTCTGTGCATGGAGGTGACCTCGGGTTGGCATGACAGCTTTTCGTGTCGCCTCAGAAACCCATAGTACCACGCTTTTCCTGCCGTTTCCTTACCTCTGTTAAAATTGTGTTGTACACCGTGCTTCTCTGCTATTGCAAAAGCTAATCTTCTGACATCCTAAATAGTGAGACCAAACATCCTTTCTTCAAACTGATGAATGTATGCAGCGAGCTCCTATTCCATTGCAGCAGAGAACACGGGCATTCTTCCAAGAGCTCTGATTTTATTTCTTTCATTTTTTTCCTCAGCATGTCTTTTGAGGGTTGCTTTTGGCACTTCATATTGACGAGCTGCTGTATGCGTTAAAGCCAATCCTTTTCTCTGACACAGCCTGAACTGCTAGTTCGAATTGCTGCTGAGTCCACTTACCGTAATAGCCTCTTTTGGACATTTTCTATAATAAAACACAAAAAATAATTGCAGTTTGGTTAATTGGACTGGTCCAATTTAGCAAACCGTCATCGGTCCAATTTATCCGATCACGTAATTATTGAAGTTAGGTTAATTATCATTTTTACACCCACACCATAGAATTAAGTTGCATGTCAAATTAAAGCTTGATGGATGAGAAATATGGTCGATAAGAAAAATATTATATTAACTTACCTTAACAACAGCCGTCCTGCTTCGCGTTGAATTAAACAAAATTTTACAATAAAGCGCGTAAAAAAAACTAAACACCGTTGCGCCAATTATGTCAAGACCATGCCATCAAACATTATGTTGGTAAACTTCTTGCTTCAAGTACACTACCCCAACACAAGGTGGAGCCTCTTTGATTTAAGCAGGTACCTAAAACCGAGGTAGTCCAATTTACCAGGCGGTTCAATTTAGCCGACTCTCTCCAATAGTTTCTTCTACCCAATGTTGTTCTCACCACTTTTGTAACGTTCTTCAGCAGTCACGTCTGCCATTTTGGATCAAATATTACAAACTTGTGCTGGATTTCTATATCACTACTTATATATGGGTTTAATCTGACCAAGCTATGGACTTTGCCAATAGTTGAGGTGTTGAAAAAACCGAATCTATAAATCGATAATAAATTTTGTGACCATTAACGCATGTTGTAGCTTTATAAGTAACGATAAGTGACATTTAACAGTTAAATGTTATTTTAGCGATTCGTAGGCAATAAGTTTGAGAATTGTACTCATTTCATTGTTATTTGTGTTTTTTCCACTACAATAACTCAAAAACCAGTTGTTTTTTAAAATTACACCCGCGCAGTTTTACAATCTTTCTGGTTTTGTTGCAAAATGGTGTACACTTTGGAATAGAAAGCACTTCCTATTGATTCCAAAATTGAGCCAAAATTAATGGGATTTGGACGTATTCAAGACAAAACTGCTTGGGAGTATTTCCAGATTCTACATCAAATTGGAAGCCTGGCTAGCAAAAATAATAATGTACGTTTATTAACACACCACGTAGAAACCGTAGACGTGACTAGGGAAATAGTGGAAACATGCTTCTCATGTAGTTAGTTGTCTCATTTTATTATAATCAATCGCATGTTTATAATTAATAGTGAGGTTATGCTCGCGTCAATGAATTACAACATCTACCGTCTTTTGCCACGCGAGAGAACGTGGTAACTTTCGTTTATTTATATATATATATATATATATATTGCTATAGTTATTCGACCTTTAATAATTATAATTATCGCCCCACGTTGATAGCGACAAAAAGTTGCTGTGTAATCAAAGTCATGGTAAAAAAACAAACAACTTATGCCAACTAGCTCAAACATAAAACTGTTATCTCAGGGAATTACATCGTAACCAGTTTATCTTTTATCAGCATCAACCTTTACACTGAAGTTTGACACACTAAAATGCCCCTAGACGGCTATTCATGTGGTACCCAGACTGCATACACCTTCATCTGGTTGGCAGAGCTCTCCGTGAACTCCCGGCTCCTCCCGACACATCGTACTTTACCATTCTTTACTTGCGACGATTAAAACCACATTTCGTTTAATCATGCTGTATTCTCCTTTTAAATATTACATTTTTTTTATGACATCCAAATAAAAACCCGAAAACAACCCCCCGAAAACAAATACAAAAACCAACCTTTTTAATTTACCTTAACTACCAATGAAAATACAAAGATTATGAGAGATGGGAAAACCGTCATGCTGTCAACACCCATTTTTAAAATACTATTAATTTACACAACAAATCATAATAAAACCTTCAAATTGTACTTTTGCCCAATTAGTATTTAAGTCCCAAATTTTAATATCACAACAATATATATGGCATGCGTGTAAAATCATATATACAAACAAACGGTAGTGTAAAACCAGATCTTTTGGAGCCTAGGAGCGAACCTAAGTCTTTCAGTACAGTAGTCTAACTTATTAACCGCTACACTACGACATGCGTTAAAGTTAACAAAATTTGGCATCACGTTACCTAACTAAACTAAACATTTTTAGTTCGCAGCCCCGTATTTTCACATATGAGTGCATCCATTCAAGGATTAACAACAATACGAGCGTTTGAAATGGAAAGCATTCTTCAAAACGAATTTGATGGTCACCAAGACTTGTATAGTTCAGTTGCATATTTGTATCTTACATGTTCAAGGGCTTTTGCCTTTTGGCTTGATTTCGTATGTGTTATTTATATTAGTGTGGTCACGTTTAGTTTTTTCCTTATTAGTTCCGGTAAGTCAGAATTGTTTTGAGTGGAAATGATAAATCTATAATTATTTTATTAACAGATCAATATGGCGGTAAAGTCGGTTTAGCAATAACTCAAGCTATCAGTTAAACCGGACTGTTTCAGTGGACTATGCGTCAGTGTACAGAACTAGAAAATCAAATGACATCCGTAGAAAGAGTTTTGGAGTACACGCGAATAAAATGCGAGGCAAATCCTTTAGAAGTAATTCCTCCATCTGATTGGCCTAAACAAGGAAACATTAATTTCTTATCGGTATCCTTAAGGTATTCGCCATCAGATACCTATGTACTAAAACAGTTAAGCTTCAGTATTAAGTCCAAAGAAAAGATTGGAATAGTGGGTAGGACAGGTGCAGGAAAATTATCGCTTGTTTACGCCTTATTTCAGCTTACAAAAACGGAAGGTGTAATTATTATAGACAATATCGACATAACTAAAATTCCACTAGAAGATCTACGTTCCAAAATTTCCATAATACCTCAAGAACCTGTGTTGTTCTCTGGCACCCTTCGAAAAAATTTAGATCCCTTCGATAAATATTCGGACGTAGAGTTATGGAAAGCCTTAGAAGAAGTAAATTTGAAAAATATTGTTGTTGATCTACCCTTCGGTTTAAATAACCAAATGTCTGAAGGAGGTTCAAATTTTAGTGTTGGTCAAAGGCAGTTAGTATGTTTAGCGCGTGCAATTGTAAGGAAAACCAACATTTTAGTTTTGGATGAAGCCACGGCCAACGTAGATCCTCAAACAGATGAACTTATCCAACAATCCTTAGCAAGAAACTTTGCGGACTGCACTGTTCTAACAATAGCCCATCGTTTACATACCGTAGTGAACTCTGACAAAGTTCTGGTAATGGCTGCTGGAAATGCAGTTGAGTTTGATCATCCTCATCTATTACTACAAAATCCAAAAGGAACATTTTATGGTTTGGTACAACAAAGCGGTTTATCAATGGCTGAATTACTAACGAAAGCTGCTAGAATTGTAAGTATTAACCTAATAGTCGTTTGTGTAATAAATATATTTTATTTCAGAGCTACAACATGAAAGTATCTCTAAAATAATGCCAAATGTATAGATGAAAGTTATATTTAATGTAGGAACATAACCTTATAAAAACTCCTTCCACATTTCTGAAAATTTCTTATATACGTAAGTGTTTTAAATTACAAGCAACAATGATATTGGTGCATTGTCGAACTCTACACCAGAGTAAGGCCATAGATTGTATTCACCATAATATCCATAATATGCAAATCCTGTTGGTCGATTCTTTAAATACTCTAAAATCACTATTAAATGTATATAGCAGGCAGACGCTAGAAGAATTTCAAATCAGCTAACATCCTATGGAAAAACGACAAAACTGTAATATTTATATGGATACCATATGTACTGGAATCAAAGATAACGAATTGCCGATTCATTGGCAAAAAAGCAATAAGACAGAATTGGTTTTCCAAAATTCTATGGCATATGATTAATTTCCAATAGTTAATTATAAAAACAGTGTGATAACAACGATGGCAAGATTTACATAAGAAGTATACAAAAAACCACATTAGAATGATCGCTAAACCTACATCTAAGTCGAAAATATGAAGAGGCACTCGTAGAACATTCCATGGAGTGCGACATGTACAACGTAGATATAAGTGTTAACCACCTTCTTTTTCAGTGCCCAAAATATTATATGCAAAGGCGTCATTGTAACATCAAAAACAGTACAGACCAAATATGAGCAAACACCAGGAAGAGCTGCGGAACATGAAATTTGTAGAAACGACCGGATTCTGGATTAATATACGAGGTTTATTCACAAACTAAGTTCCGCTTGCTCAGCATTTTAACACTAGTGGAGGGCCGCGACAGGTCTGTACAGTAAAGTCGAACAACTAATCAGGTCATCATTGAATAAAACAATAAAAGTGTATTGGTGTTGCGTTAAAATGAGTAAAGTTATTAAAAATCCGTCCAGTTGTGAGGAATGGTCGATGATTAGGTTTCTGAATGCAAGAAACGGGTGACACTGGAGAAGTTAAGACGGGTCAAAAGAGTAAAACGATCATGACTTCTCATTTCCGGTGTTGTTTTGTTGCACGATAATGCAAGACCGCATACACCCACAGCCACATGACGCTAATTGCAGAAATTCAAATGGGAACTTTTTGAGCACCCTTCGTATAGCCCAGACCTCATACCGTCCCACTAATGACGACTTGAAGACATTTTTGGCAGATCCACGATTTAACACAGATGACGTAGTAAAACAGAGGTACAAGATTGGCTCAAATTACTTGTACACGAATTCTATATCAGCGGTATAGAAAAACGTGTGCCACGTAATGACAAACATTTGAATTTACAAGACGAATATGTTGAAGAGTAGGCTAAGCTGTAAGTTAATTAATAAAAATAAATATTACGAAAAACAATAATTCTTGCATTATTTATGGTCAATCTGAACTTACTTTGTGGATATGCTTTGTATATCATACAATGTTTATATATGGTGATATATTTGTTTGATGCCTAAAATCTTAGCAATTACGACATCCTAATAATTTTTAAGTACAGTTGGTGACGTTGCAAATATACAGAAAATTAAATATCCATGCGCCTATAGTTAGTGGTAATAGTAATCTACATACGAAAGAAAGAGTTAGACATACATAAAAATTATTTTCACCTTTGTAATTCGTTTCCTACGTATGTGAACTGGTTTCCCTAGTATTTCTACATGTTACTTTCTTTTGTTCTGCAAGTTCTCTTGTACCTAGTCGTGTCGAGGTTTACCATAAGTTTGTTTTGCTTTACTAACACTTTTTGATTAGTTTACAGATACTTTATAACTTTGAGTACTGTTTCTTCTTCGTGTTATTTTAAATGCTTCCTCTTTTACAATATGCTTCTACTGCTTGTTATTTCTGGTTATATTTTTACCATCCAGCTCGGAAATGCTTTCATTTATTGGAATCCTCGCCATAGCATTGTTTCAGGCTTTCCTTCGTTTCTATCTTAAGCTGTTTTTTGGTATATTACATTTCATATTCTCCTAGATAGACCATTATCACTGATATTGTTTAAGTACATAAACTATTTTAATTGCTTTCCTTCTTAACTTAATTTTTTATATGTATGTTAAAGTGTTATCTTTATTCATATTTGATTTAGTACTTTAATCTGTATATTTCAGGTAATTTTGAAGTACATTTCCAATTTTATATTGTCTTTATTCTAGGTTTCAGAATATTTAAATTAAGCAATCACTACATCCAGTGTGAAAATGAACAGTACTTCAGTTCCTCTTTGGAATTTTATATCTGACGCCAAGCTTAGCTGGAAAGACCACATAGATAGACAAATACAAAGGGCCACTTCTGCTCTCTGGGTATGTAGAACGACCTTTGAGAAAACGTGGGGAATGAGTCCCAGGGGTAACTCTGTGGACATACCTCGCAATTGTAAGACAAATGATCACCTACACATCTTTAATTTGGTAGCACACTACAGGTGACCAATCAACAATGTCTCACTCTACTCCAATGACTGTCCTGTCTGGGAGCCACAGGAAAGGGCTCTTCTAGATCTTACGCCCTCGCACATTGTGATAAGGGCGGAGGCGCGGAAGATAGACTACAGCCTGACGTGTAGCGAACACTTGAAAGAAGAAGACATCGTGCGGGGGCACGTCAGGGCGCTAACGACAGAAGTCTATCCGCTTTTCGCTGCGAGGAGCAACCGCATGCCACTAAAGTATTCTTTCAAGAATTGCTATCGGTCATACCCAACCGGGTTGACTTAAACCACCCCCAGGATCTCCTCAGACGGACTGCACTAGCCCGGTACACAAACGGATCGAAATCTAAAGAAGGTTCAGGGGCGGGTATTTACGGCCATAGCCAGCGGCCCCGTGCAAAGATTTCTATTGCTCTCGGCAAATCCTCCACTGTTTTCTAAGCAGAGACCTTCGCCAGCATCGTTCATGTCCAGGAAAAACTCCGACGAGAGTATTCCAATAAACATACAAAGTGATTTTTTAAAAAGTCAATTGCAGTAGCCTAGGGATTGTCCCGTCTATATTAAGCTTTAGAATCTGACAATATAAAAATTGTAACAGCATAGCTGCCAATAATTGTTGTGAAAGAAATCTTGACGAAAAACCTGTAATTTACTTACCTTATTAAATTACAAATCAGTTGCAACTAAATACTTGTTCATTTTCACATTTTGTTGGGCCAAAATTTTTAACTACCTGAACTGTCACACAGTTTGACATACAGGTAAATGTCATTCAAAGCTCATTACAGCTGACTGCAGATGGAATAGCTTTTTTTCTAGGCTTGCTGCAATTGACTTTTTAAAAAATCACTTTGTATTATGTGCATATATTCTGAGAGCCCAGATGCTATAATGACCCTTTGCTCTACCAAAACGTACTACAAATCGGTACAAGAATGCAGGTTGGTTCTAGGCACACTCGGCTCATAAAATTGGGTCAACGTGCTTTGGGTTCGCAGACACTATAACATAAAAGTACAACGGGGAGGCAGATTCCATGGCCAGAGAAGGCTCCTAGAAGGCACTTATTGGCCCGCAACCAGCTTTCGAAATTCCCTCCACCAACGATAAATTGGAGATCAAGAAATGATCTCGGCCCCGATGTAACAACAATTCTATTTCACAACCAGGGATGAGACAGTCGAAGCTATTTATTCAAGAACCCTCGCCAAGTCGCAGCAAATAACTTCTTAACCTTAGTAGGAAGTACGTTAGAATTGTGGTCGACCTTCTAACCGGTCATAGTCCTTTCAACAATCACCTGCACACCATGGGGCTAGTAGATGACTACAGGTTCTGTAGTAGACAAGAGGAATTTACTCCTATATCTTAACTAACTGTCCAAACCTTTTAGTCCTAGACATAAGCACCTAGGAGCCGGTTTGCTGGAATCCCGGATATAAAGAGCGGGGTCCATCAGCAAGTTGCTATCCTTCGGATTGGCAACAGGCCTTCACGCCCTGAATGTAGCATTTAGTTGCTCCGCCAAATGAATGAATGAGTGGACGAACATACCGTTGGGTACACTGCCATTTTCATTCCTATTATTATTTCTGTCATCACGAGAATAATCTTATTTATTGTGATGCACAAGTTTGCTCGTACTACGGTTCAGTAGATTATTTCGTAATCAATCCTTCCCTCCTTGTCAATTGTTAATGTCAAATATTTGCCACTATGTCTATTTCTTACACTTTTAATTGTTTGTTAAAAATTCGTGCATCTTGTATTATCTTTATTCCCATTTTATTTAATACACCCTCCCATATATTCTTCGTCTTTATTTTAGGTTTCAGACTGTTTAACTCAACCAATCGCTACATGGCATGCAAAGAAGACTTTGCTTTCCCCTTGGAACGCTATCTCTGAAAATCTTCAGTTATTGTACGCCATTTTCGTTATACGCTTGTAGCATTCATATTATCTTCTTACTATCCATTTATTCGTTAACTGCGTTTTATATTGGTTTCGTATTTTTTCGCATCTTTCGTATTTCTTTTTGATCACTTGAGCACTAAATCGGAGTGTCTGTTAACCCATTACTATTTTAATTGTTTTATTCAATAATACGAGTAATAATAGATCGGTTTATAACGTCGGACGACGTCGTGGGATGCCTAGATTCCATACTTTTCTGTTTCCCCACTGCTCTTGTGTTACGTTACGATCGGAGATGGCTTTTCTAATATCTTATTACTATGTCTTCTTCGGTCTTCCTCTCTTTTTCCTTACTTGTAGGATTCAATCGAACATGGCCGTACCAAACTAATTGACGTCTTTCAATATCTTGAACAATTATTGATCCCTAAATTCCTGTTTGTTCGGGACGTCGTGTATGTCCTCGTGTCTTACCGTATTTCGTCGTGATATCCTTGCAGATCTTCGTAATGCATCCATTTTCACAGTTTCTAACCTTCTTCTATTATTGCTATGCGCCATGTTTCAAAACCATATAGTAAACTACTTCTTAATTATCGTGATACATAATGATTTACACAACATGGGAATTTCATCGAACCGCACTCAATTTTCCATGTTCTTTTGGAAGCTCCTTTACAGTTAAATTAAACGGTTATTTTAATTTTAGATTTCGAGCATCTCTCTGACCTTTCTCAGTATCTTATAAAAACCTATTTAGGAGGGTCTAAACCGGCATTGTTTCTTTAAAATTCGACCGAATACAGTTACATTTAATTGTTATATTATTGATTTGCTCAGTTTGACTACACCATATTGTAGCAACTTACATGTACCATAAATGGTTTTTCATTCTGCGGGAACTGTGGTCCGTATAGGATCTTAGTCTGCTCAGTTACTTTTTTCCATTTTTCTTTATCTAAAGCCTTCCCCATCCACATTTTAGTTTTAGTTCTCTTATATTGTTGTCCGCATCTTCGCTAATAATTTATACATTCTTCCTTTTCCATTGCCGAGGTTGTCTCCGTTGTTAGGCTGTTCGAATTGTTGAGCGTCGGTAAAAATAGTTTTTTTTATGCTACAGGACTACTATTCATGTTCTTGAAGTCTATCTTCAACAACTAATTTTTCCATATGACGATATGAAGAACTTTAAAATTTTAGCATAAGTGGTTGATGAAAATTGCTCTTTAGAATTAATATCTGCTAGAATTGAGTTAATTCGCGTAGTTGTCCAAGATATTATCAGAATTCTGCGTAAAACTCACATTTTGCAGGCATCGACACGTCGTCCGTCGATCTCCAGCTCGAATACCTCATGTTGTTGATACAGAAAAGAAATTATAATCAGAAGATATATTTTTACAGTGGCAGTCAAGCTCATATTTCTCCAAAGTCTTCTGAGTTGCACCACCACTACACGTCCTAATTCAATTCGGCGTCTTATTTCAGGTTCATACTTCCGGAAGTTATGGAGAACTGAGCCGAAGTAAATAAACTTCCGTACCACCTCTCATTTTCTAATTTTCACAAGTTGTACCCTTGATCATAGTTTTGGTTTTAGTATAGTTAATTTTTATTTTTTCGAATCTAGTCAGAAGAGACAAAACTTTAACTCTTCATTCCAGCTATCCAGAACTAGGCGCAATCTCGAATTTACTGTCGATATTGTATAGTAGAAGTAATAGTACACAGTGAATTGACTACTTGCCGCCAAAAGCCACATCACTGGTGAATATCACACACTTTTTGTATCGAAACTCCGTAAAACAATTAAGGAGACTGTTTGTAGTAAAATATGTCGAAGTGTTACGCTTCATGACAACGCCTCCTCGCACAAATCTAAAGTTGTAGCCGCCACCATTCTTAAGTATTGATTTTCCGAGATAAGCTACCCACCCTACAGCAATTCTTATCTAGCCCCTAGTAATTTGTTCTTATTTAAAAACCTAATAAGCGACATTTATGTGTAGAATATTTCTGCATAATTTAGAAGTGCACGCATGTATAAATGTTAATAGAGATTACGCTGATAAATAAAAAATAATTTCTCTGTCAATTCTCTAACACCGTCAGGCTGGAAAAATTTCCAACTCCTCTTGTGTTAAGAATATAAAGAAGCAAATAGTATTCTAGCAGGGTCTTAAATTCTGCTGGCTTTGGAAATCAAATACAATTGTAGATACATTCCCAGAAATAGTTATTATAAAATATTGTTCAAAATATATTCCATAACATTAATGTTTTTTTTCTTGTTGCTCTGTTAACCATTTAAAGTTTTTTCTACAAGTAACATTTTGAAATTAGTACATTAGGGTCAAACGTTGACCCTAGAGAGACACTGTAATATAGGTAAATTCGACAATAGCAGTATTTAATTTATACAGGGTGTCCCATGATGTGAGGTTACTACATCACTACGTGTAGGAGAGGTGAAAAGAAGTCGAAACTAAAAGTGATAATTTTTTCTAAATCGATTATTAAGTTATTTATGGCCTGCTTTAGTTAAATACTGAAGCAGCCGAAACATTAAATGATATTAAGTGGTATTTGAAACACACTGTGTACGTTGCTGTGGAAATGATATTGTTTTACTTGTATGTCAAACAGTAGGTAAAGCACCTTAAAGTTGATTTCTCTGCTTGCGCTTATTGACAGCGCTGATAATGTTTACTTTTACAAAGCGAGTGTACGCCGATATTCATTACATGTACGGTTTTTGTGATGGCAACTCAGTAGCAGCTGCTGAGAATATGGGTCGAGATTTCCAAATCGGCGACTACCAGACCGACGAGTTTTCCAACGGCTGCGCAACGACCTACGTGAACACAGAATTTTCCCGAAACCGTCTACTGAGCGTCCAATACAGCAAGTATTAGACAATGAGGACACTATACTGCGAGAAATTATAATAATCCCAGCACCTCTGTTCGTCGTGTATCTGCACAAGTTAATGTACCATGGATGCGACTTTGTAGAACATTAAAACGTCATGGTTTATATCCATTTCATATCCAGCATGTTCAGCCCTCTTACCTACAGATTTCGCTAGTCGTATGGAATTTTGCCATTGGGTCATTCAAAATCGAAACCTACGTAATATAATTTCATTCACGGGTGAGCCAGCATTTACAAGGAATAGATTAATGAACAGAAAGAACAGCCACTCTTAGGATTTGGGGAATCCACACGAAATCATAGCGTCAAATTATCAACATAGGTTTTCAGTGAATATCTGGTGTGCTATTATGATAACATACTCATTGGTTCATTCGTTTTTGAGAACCAATTAACCGACGACAGATATTTAAATTTTCTAGAAGATTATTTGGGAGGATTGTTAGATGATGTGCCTCTGGTGATCAGACATGGTATGTGGTACCAGCACAATGGTGCCTCTGCGCACTTTGCGTTACGTGTAAGACAATTTTTGAATCAACGGTTTGAAGGACGTGTAATTGGCGGAGGAGAACAGCACCCCTGGCCCCCAAACTCCGGACTTAACTTATTTAGATTATTATTTGTGGAGCCATATGAAAGATATGGTATACCAAACACCATCAGAGACTGTTGAAGATCTTAGGAGACACATTTTTGAGGCAGTAGAATATTCGGAATATCAATGATGTGTTACGTAGGGCAACCAGATCTCTCTTAAGAAGAGCCAGAATGTGTCTCGAGAGTAACGGTGGCAATGTTTAACAATCTTTATAGTGAATTTAAACTAAAATAAAAATTATTATTGCCTTTTCTGAAATTGTAATTATTTAATAAATAATAATTTAACACTCTGTATTTTAAAAACGGTTTACTTTAGGGCATAACTTTATTAGAACTTTTAACTATATTTGGTCTAAAGATTACGTACACGAAGTAGTGACCTCATATTGTGGGGCACCCTGTATATGAAGGTCATATACTATTTCGCAAGGTTAATGCAATATTTTATACAGTTGTGAAATAGGTGAATGACTTTACAAAATATGACGACTAAACTAAATTATGAAGATTCTTTTAATAATTAAAAAGAATATATACTATATAATGGTACTAAAAGTAGCTACGAAAAAAATAATAAATAATTTTTTAAACTTGTGGCTAGTACAATTAAACGTATTTATAAATCTTTAAAAAATTAAAGGGTAGATAATTATGAAGATACTGCAGATAAAAACAATAGATTTTATACAATCAACAGTTAGTACAGCCCATAAGCATGAATTATATAATTTTACTAAAGTAATTTTTATAAACAGCAAACACTAAAAATTACTGTGTTAAATCGTCGGAAAGAGTAATTACGCAATGTTGGTTTATAACTACAGCTTCATATTAACAATGCCGCAACTTGTTTAGAAATAAATCACACAAAACCATTGCGAATTACTGTTGAAAATCTGTCATTCTGCAACCGCAGTTTTCAGTGTTAAAGTTAAGTGTTTCAATCGGTAATTTGGACTATCAGAGGTAAGTCAGTTTGTTCTTCTTCTTCTTATTTCTTTAAATTCAAAAACAAGAACATTCCTGGATTTTGACCGTACTGACAACTTTAAGCCAGTAATTGACGTGATGAAAATATTGTTTTGCTTGTTGTACTACTTACCAGCAGAAACTTGTTTTAACTATTAGAAATTCATGAATTTTTAAATTTTAACATTTTTCTCCCATTATTTTTAGACTTGGCCGAGTGTATTCTTTCCTATATTAGGTACAGTTTTTCAATATTGACAACACTGTATTTTTAGTTTAAAGATTTTAATTAGCGCAATCACAAGAAAACATGGTTATCATACATTAATAGTTGATTCATTAAGAGAAAAAAAAATTTGACATTTCGACACAATCATGTTCATCGCTCTAAATTACCGTGCTTATTTTAAATGAATAATTAGTTCCAAAATTTTGTATGCAATGCAAAAAATACTCATGCCAGCTGAATTGGAAGTGAAGGGTTGTATATAAATATTGCGGCTTCTGCATTTTTATGTGTGTATAATTACCAACATTTCCTTTAACAAACAAAAATTCATAAATAAATAAAAGCGAATTAGTAGTAGTTGATTAACGTCTATACCAGTGGTTCTTAACCTTTTCTAAGTCACGGAACATGTTAGATCAGGGCTGTCCAAAATGAGGCCCGCGGGCCGCATGCGGCCCGCGACCTCACATTTTGCTCCGCGGTCCGCAAAAAGTATAAATTACCCTCAAATACGAAATATGCAAAATTCTTACATTAACGATAAAATACAGATAAAAACACGTGTGACGCCACTGGCGACGGATAGAAGGTCACAGCGAAGTTACTGGAAATCAGACCGATCTTGCTCGATCACCCTCGAATATTCGAGAAGCCACGCGCACGTATATAAGAAGGTTGAGTCAAGCGGGACGGGCAGAGTTAGGTAATAATTGTTCTAGTGTGCTTTACGCACCAATTCTAAAGACTTTTTAAGTGAAATACTCGGTGAAATATGTCTTCGCAGAAAAGAACAATAACGAAAGAACATCGAGTTTATAATGACCGTTGGGAATCAGACTATTGAATCACAAACAACAATAATAAACTTCAGTGCATTGTTTGTATGCAAGTACTATCGGCTCCCAAAGAATATAATATGAAACGACATTACACTACGTTACACGAGAAAACGTTTCAGCAATATACAGGGGAGTCAAGAAAGGCTATCATTACGGATTATAAGAAAAAACTAAAACAACAAACAACATTTTTTTAAAAATCTGACACTGATAACAAGTGCAGTATTGCCGCTTCTTACGAAGTAGCGCTGGAAATTGTCAAAGCGAAGAAACCTTTTAGTGATGGAGTACTTATTAAAAACTGTGCAATCAAAAAGGCAAAACAATTCAATGAAACAAAAATTGCCAAAAAATTCGAAACAGTCTCAGTGTCGCATCAATCAATTGCAAGACGGGTGGGCCATATTAAACAATATGTATCCAAAAAACTGCATGACACGGTTGAAAAATGTAAATATTTTTCGCTATGCCTGGATGAAAGCACTGATCTGTCCGACATTAGCCAGCTTGTAATTTTTATCCGAACTATTCAAAACGACTTCAGTGTAGCAGAGGAGATGCTTGATCTTATTCCTCTCCATGGTACAACCAAGGGTACGGATATTTTTGAAGCTGTAAATAAGGTGGTGTCAGACTACGGGGGATTCGATAAATGTTCCTGTATTGTCACTGATGGAGCCAGAGCTATGATAGGAACTGAAATTGCATTTGCAGGACTCTTGAAACAAAACAACATCAACTGTCCTGTGATACACTGTATTGTTCACCAAGAGGCCCTATGTGGAAAATCCTTACGTCAAATGAATGTCAGGAAAGTGGTTGTTAAAATAACTAATATTATTGGAGGGGGCAATCGTACTTTGACTCACAGAAAGTTTCGTGATTTTTTAGCCGAAGTAGAGGCTACATATGGGGACTTGTTACTTCACACCGATATTCGTTGGTTAAGCGCCGGAAACTGTTTGCAACGATTCTTCGCTCTACGCAAGGAGATTCCTATTTTCCTTAAAGATGAAGTCAAGTCCAACACTACGGAACTGGAAAATCAAATGGTAGATGCACAATTTTTAGCACACCTTGCATTTTTAACAGACCTGACATCTCACCTTAACGAATTGAATTTGAGGCTACAAGGAAAACAGCAGAATATTGCCAACTTATTTAGACACATAAATGGATTTAAGATTAAAATTAAGCTCTTCAAGTCTTCATTAGAAAAAAGTGATTTTTCATTTTTTCCAAGTTGTAAAGAGCATTTTGAAGAAATGAAGAATTTTGAGGAAGTTTCAAATTTACCTCACATAAAATACATTAACACAATTGCAGAAGAATTCGAAAATCGAATTAGCGACTTTAAAAAAATCGAAAGCGAGATTTCAGTTTTTACTCAGCCCCTTACAATTTCAGTTGAGAATGTAAGCAGAGCAGACCTTCAACTGAAATTGTGTGATTTGCAATCAGATCCTTTTTACGAAGGAAGAATTGAAACTGCATTGGACGTTTTCAAGTTGCTGCCAGAAGAACGATACCCCAACTTGCGAAACTTAGGGCTTACACTGGGCTCAATGCTGGGAAGCACGTATCTTTGCGAAAGCAGCTTTTCCAACAAGAAATTTATAAAGTCAAAATATAGATGTTCCCTCTCTGACAAGTCACTTACTCAGTTGCTTCGTTTATCAACAACAAATATTAAAGTTAATATTGCTGCATTAGTTAGTAAAAACCAACATCCTCAAATTTCCCACTAATTTTTTTGTAATTTGATATTTTTTGAATAAATTACAATAATAATACAAACGCGTTTTTTCTTTGTATACATACCTATTAAAACTCACTGATAAAGTTGCATAAGAAGTATTTTATAATGCGCCCCTCCAAACCGTATTTTTTAGCGGCCCTTGGGGCACTTGCAGTTGGACAGCCCTGTGTTAGATTATAAGAAAAATTTGCGGAACGCCAAAATCTCTAAGGTCATAAAACTAACAAATAATAAACATACTTTTTATTAAAAAATCATAACTTACACATTACATAACAGTATTAGAAGACAATATTAACTTAAATATATTATTATACTTGCAAAAACTGCAACTAAAACAACCGCTTACAAACTGGAATACCCTTAAATCAAGTTTACTGCGATACCTGAACTTGTCGGATTTTGCAGAATACATAGTCCAAGCCGCTTTCTAATAACAACCCACTCATGGGGGCGGCTCAAGCCTATGGTGCCAACAGATTAGCTTCTAATGGACTTGTTTGGAATTTCCCAATCGACTTTCTATTCTGGTACCATTTTTATTTTGTCTGCTTATTTCTATATTGTCTTGAAGTGACAACAAGTGATACAACGCGTGAATATGGGAAAACGAAAAGCTTCAAGCCTAACAGACAAAATCAAAATTATCGAAGACGTCGATAAGGCGTTTAAGAAGAAAGATTTTGTAGAAAAATTTGGTATTCCGGCAAGCGGCTTATCAACGATATTAAAAAATCGTGACTCAATTTTAAGTGCCAAAAAAAAACTTTGACCCGGCCAGCAAGCGGCTAAAATTGTGTGTTTTTGAGGACATCGACGAAGCAGTGCTTAAGTGGTTTAACGTAATGCGTGCAAAAAATGTGCCATTATCTGGTCCACTTATTCAAGAAAAAGCTTTAAAATTAGCTGCGGAACTTGGACATTACCAATTTCAAGCAAGTTCTGGTTGGCTACATAAATTCAAAAAAAGACATGGCATAGTCGAGAAGGCAATCAATGGGGAAAGTGCGGATGTGAGTGAAGAGACTTGCATCTACTGGAGAAAAGAAGTGTTAGAAGTGATTTGTAAAAACTACAAACGTAAGGACATTTTCAACGTAGATGAGTTGGGGTTATTTTTCCAATGCACTCCCAATAAAACCCTCACTTTTAAAAATGATAAGTGTTTTGGGGGGAAACAGAGCAAACAAAGAGTGACTGTTTTGGTTAGTGCCAATATGGATGGAACTGAGAAACATAAGCTGCTACTCATCGGCAAAAGCAAGAACCCCCTGTGTTTCAAAGGCACAAAATCATTGGAGGTCGATTACCGCTTCAATAAAAAGCGTGGATGACCAGTGGCATCTTTGAAGAATGTTTACTAGATCTGGAAAAAATGACCAAACAACGCAGAAAAATAGTGATGATAGTGGATAACTGCCCTGCACACCCAGATATATCTAACAAATTGAAAAATATCAAGCTTGTTTTTCTACCTCCAAATGTCACATCAAAATTGCAACCTATGGACCAGGGCATTATAAAGAACTTGAAATTTCACTACCGGAAGCGGATAATAATGAGAATTCTGAACTACTTGGAAGAAAATACAGCTACACCCTCGACAATTAAACCAAGGGACTGCATTTCAAAACTAAAGAAGGTTTGAACTGATGAAGTGAAAGAGTCTACCATCGCAAACTGTTTCCAAGAAGCATTTTCTGATAACTGGTCTAACGACGACAACTTATCGCTCCACGAAATGAAAATGTCATGGGAAAGGCTTCAGTCGCTGGGTAATATCCAGGAAGAAATTATACTAGAAGACTACCGTAATATAGACGAAGGAATTGCCATAGCTGAATATCCCAACGACGAAGAAATTTTGAGGAGTGTGAGGAGACCAGGGAATGAGGACCAGGAGATTAATTGTAATGAAGATAACGATAAACCAGTTGCAATTAAACCTACGAAAACAGAAATTATTAAGGCATTTGAAACCATTCGCCGAGGATTGCAGTTCGAGGAAGATATTCCTGAAGCGGTTTCATGGCTCTAAATAAGTGCGAGGTTCATGACGAACAGATAACTTTTCTGAACTGTAGAAATGTACAAACAAAAATTACTAAATTTTTTACCGATACGTACATGTATGTATTTTGTCCCATATAGCACATGTATTTGTTTATTTAGTACATATATTATGTATGTATGATTTTATATAGAATAAATGTTTATGACAAATATGTATGTGTTTCGCTATATTCCTTATAACGAATTTTCTCTATAATGACTTTTTTGGTGGGATTTAGGAATTCGTTATAGAGAGGTTCGGTATAAATTAATACCTAATTTTATGGGATCTCGACAGTATTGTATGAACACACACAGAATGCTAACATGTGTTAGTGAATTTCTTATTGTTTTCCAATTTGTTAATATATTTTTGTGAAGTCTGACATAGAAATGTTTGTAGTTCTTAGTTTAAATCTATTGATTACAGAAATATAACATAATTAAATCTTGTCTACTTAGTTGTAAATGATGCTCTGCGGAACACTTGTAACAAGTTCGCGGAACACTAGTGTTCCAAGGAACACCGGGAAAGAACCACTGGTCTATACAACCTTGTACAGCTGCAATAAATTGCATCAATACGAAGTAATAAGCTTGCAAACAATATTACAATAAAAACGTCTGAATTTTTGAATTCCGAATATATATAATAATGAAATTAATTCAGCAAGAAAGTATCTTCTGGATTTTTAGTGACAGCAGTTGCTGTATAGGTTGCTACCACTGCAAGCTAAAAGCTGCATAAAAAGTAGGTATCCAAGACTGAACCAAGATAAAAATTGTCTCAAAAATTATAGTAACTGCCAGTGCCATCCCGTGTGTGAGGAGTGCCTTTGTTCAAAGTTATATTACAGCGCCCCTATAAAACAGAATTTGGAAATTGTTATGCAAATACTTGATATACGTATGTGTACGTAAAAATAAAGCATCTTCCAATTATTAAAAAATCTCACAATAAAACATAATGGACTTATGGTACACAGGGTGAGTTTGCTACGACGAATCAGCTTGATATCGAATCAGATACATTTACCTGGAATCATATACCGAGAAACAGAGTTACGCCGATACTATCTTCGCACATATTTTTAAATACGCCATATAGCATTTTCAAACTGTTATCGATTGTGATTTTTCTTAGTTTAAATTAATTTTTTAAATAATTAGGAAGCCCAATTTGCGGAGTATCACTAGTATATGTGATAATAATTTCGCGCAACGATGAGTTGTTATGATGAAATGCTAGATTCTCGCGCTGAAAATCCGGTTTCGATTCCGAGTGGTGGAATTTCTTCTAATTTTTTAAATTTAAATTTGGTTTTTTGTAGATGTTAGTGGCAATTTATTTTTTATCTAATATTATTTACTTAGTAATAATAATTTTATTTTACTATTTGCCAATAGTTCGTTAAACCCTACTGGTAATAATAGTTGGTACGTTTGGTATTAACAAATAAACCAAAAACTAGATTAGCAAAGAAATTGTCAATTCTGTTAAGATTAACATTAACAAAAACATCAATTTAAGTAAAAAACTAAAAATTGTCCTCATGCGGGAATTGAACCCGTGCTTCTCACGTTACAACCTGGCTTTTCAACATATTGGTCCATTTTGCCTCTTTGTTGTGCAGTGTTATTAGTGCAGATAGTAGTGGTATACAACGAATTGGGTTTTTTGATTATTTTAAAAATTGAATGTTTCGTCTGTTTTATTTTGGATTTTAGGTTAATACCACACTAATTTAAATTCACCTACCAAATCCCTAACATTTATTTAAATATTTTAGGAGAAATCTTATGGTTTTTTGCTTGCATTTAGTTATAATCTATAGCGGGAATCAGGTTATATTATTGAAATTTCTAAGCATCAAAAAATATATAATTATCAACTTCTGTGCCATTGCTGTGATTGATTGGCTGATATGAAGTATCCAGTATTTTAACGCCGACATACATTTTCATAAGAAATGTAACTTTTTTACACTGCCAACTTCCGCGGCCTAGGGCCGTCTACCTGAATGCTGAAATGCAACTTACAGCCAATGTAAAAAACAATTCATATTATACAAGACAAAATAAATTGGTTGCAGTGTTGGCGTTGATCTGATTTTAAGAAAAGTAGATAAAACTTGAAAACGGAATTGTATTACGTTCTTATAGGACGGTAGTTTGTAATAAGGTGAACAAATTTCCTTAATTTAAGTTCACATATATCATAAACGTACGGCGTATTTGCAATACATTTGGCAATCTTTATCATCAGTTTATATGACATTTTCGACAATTATTTCACCATATTTCAATCTTGAAGATGTTATCTACCAGTTAAAAAACCGTTAATGGAAAAATAACCAATTAACGTAGCTATGGTGACAATAGAACACGCCTAATTTTAGTTTGTTTTAAATCACTTCACGGCTGGGTTAAGTACTTTGAAACAAGATCTCTTTTAAGTATTTTTGTATTAAGTTTATTTTAATATAAAATTAGTATGGAATTTATATAACAAACTGCATTGATTTACTAAAAACCCATGTCCCTAGGTGGGTCTTGGTTGATTCTACACTCGTCCTCCATCTTCTTCTATCCCTTGCCGCTACTTCTTCCATTTCTAATACCTAACTTCCTTAAGTCGTTCTTCATACAATCATCCATATTTTATTGGGCCTTCCCTGTGGATACTTCATATGATATGAGTTAAACTCTCAAGATGTAAACTTTACTTGGTTTAATATTCTGAATCCATCACCAAAGCGGTTCCCACATGTTGTCTTACTGTTACAGTTAATACTTTTCCCTAATTTGCAGGAGTAAGCGTACTTTTAAAAAATCCCGTTTCCGAACCACGCTCTACGTTTCAATTAAAGTTTGTTAAAATTTTATTAACTAGACCGTTGAAACTAAAAGTAACTTCAGCTAAACGATATTCTGGTACAAAATTGTCTAGAATTTCATAAACAATGGAACAAAATAACAAACATAAAAAGCAACCAAACGACAGAAAAGGTAGCTTTTCCCTTATGGAGATAAGACCCTCGTAGGTGAAAGGAGAGTGACGTTAAGTGGCGGACAAAAAGCCAGAGTAAATTTAGCAAGAGCGATATACAAGGAGGCGGATATATACTTATTGGATGATCCTTTGTCAGCGGTGGATACCCATTGGCAAACACTTATTTGATAACTATATTTCAAAGTTTTTAAAAAACAAATGCACAATTCTGGTTACTCACCAACTTCAGTATTTACAGAGAGTGGACCACATATATGTATTGGAAAATGGTAAACTTTTGATAAACGCAACATACCAAGAATTAATGAAAACAAGAACAGATCTTAAAAATCGAATTGACTCAGGCGATATGGAGAAAACATTAGATAGGGATATAATCAGCAACGATAATACTCCAATCACCAAATCACAACAAGATCCTCCTTTGGGGGTAAAAGAGCAACGAGGCTCTGGAAACATTTCCAGTGACGTGTACTTTTCCTATTGTAAAGCCGGGAGATCCTTTTTTATGGGATTAGTCATACTGATTTTATTTCTGTTAACACAACTTTCAATTAGCAGTGCCGATTACTTTCTTGCTTATTGGTATGTAAAAATTCTTTAACTGAGCATATTAGTGTTTTATTTTCCTTTTCAATTGAAGGGTCAATTTGGAGCAAGCAACAAATGAAACCACGAATGTCCCAGGCAAAAGTATTGTGGAATTATCAGAAGAAACTTGCATTTATATATATTCTGGAATAATAGGTTTCCTAGTAGTTGTAACATTATTTCGGACATTTTTATTTTTTACATCTTGCATGAGTGCTTCCACCAAATTACATAATAACATGATTTCCAACATAGTGCACGGACCAATGAGATTTTTTGATGTAAATGTATCGGGGCGAATTTTGAACAGATTCACAAAAGATGTAGGTTGTATTGATCAAGTTTTACCAATGACTGCCATTGGTTGTATTCAGGTTGGTACTTTTTAAAACAAACGCGTTTTATTTCACAGTTTTAAATTTGTATTTACTTCTAGCTAAGTTTAACAGTTGTTAGTGTTATAATTCTGGTAACTCTTGTAAACCCATGGATGATTTTGGTTACAGTAGTTATATTTGTAGTGTTTTATTTACCGAAAATTCTTTATATGAAAACCAGTCGTGGTTTAAAGCGATTAGAAGGAATTAGTAAGTACCAACATGATCGATTTTTAATACTATGTTTATGTACTGGAATTTTAGCACGCAGCCTAGTATTTTCTCATCTGACTGCATCCATTCAAGGATTAACAACTGTTCGAGCATTTGAAGCAGAAGAAATTCTAGTAAAGGAATTTGACGATCATCAGAACCTGCATAGTTCGGTTTCCTATTGGTTTCTTAGTTGTTCAAGAGCTTTCTCTGTTTGGCTTGATCTCATCTGTGTCATTTACCCAGCAGCTGTAACTTTTAGTTTTTTTTCTTATCAAAACTGGTAATTAAATAAACTACACACACATTAAAAATTGTTAACCTTATTCTTTGATTGATAGGTGAATATGGTGGAAACGTGGGATTAGCTATAACTCAGGCAATGAGCTTAACAGGAGTTTTCCAATGGGTTATGCGTCAATGGACTGAGTTACAAAATCAAATGACGGCTGTCGAAAGAGTAGTGGAATACACAAAAGTAGTACCTGAAACTAATCCAACAGGAAAAGTTCCTCCATTAAGTTGGCCTGAAAAGGGAAGCATAAATTTTATATCAGTTTCATTAAAATACTCCGAAACAGATTTGTATGTTTTAAACCAATTAAACTTCAGAATTAAATCAAAAGAAAAGATTGGTGTAGTTGGAAGAACTGGTGCAGAAAAGTCATCAATTATCACTGCCTTATTCCAACTAACAAAAATAGAAGGGTCCATTATAATAGACGATTTTGATATAACGCAAATACCTCCCGATACCCTGCGTTCCAAAATTTCCATAATACCCCAAGAGCCCGTTCTGTTCTCTGGAGTACTTCGAAAGAATTTAGATCCTTTCTATGAATACCCTGACAATGATTTGTGGAATGCGTTAGAGCAAGTAGAACTGAAGAAGATTGTTGCTAATTTGCCTTCAGGTTTAAACGACTTGGTACAGTTGTTATGTTTAGCCCGTGCTATTATTCGAAAAAACAGAATCTTGGTACTGGACGAAGCTACTGCCAACATAGATCCACAGACTAATACACTCATTCAGATGACAATAAAAAAGAAGTTTGCAAACTGTACTGTCATAACGATAGCTCATCGTTTACATACAATTATGGACTCTGATAGGATTCTAGTAACTAGAACTATAACTGTTATAAACGCCGGAAAAGTTGTTGAATTTGACCACCCTTATTTGTTATTAAAAAATAAAAGAGGGCTATTTTATGGTTTAGTACAACAAACTGGTGTGGAAATGGCGGAATCGCTTATGCAGCTTGCAGATAATGTAGGTAAAAGTTTTTTGCACTTGTTTAGAATCACCCTGTATATTATTGTGTTACCCGTTGAAAACTGTCTTATGTATGAATTACTAAATTCTTCGATGTTGTAGAGCATTTATGTATAATGTACTTGTTTCAGAACTATCAGGAAAACTTAAAATACAATTAGGTAATATAATATAAGTAATTTAGGGTTATAAGTTTTTTGTTTTTATAGTCTTGCCAAAATAAAATGTTAATGTCGATATAAATAAATCTAACTTTGTTTAAATAAGATTAATTTAAATATATCATATTTGTAAATTCCACTCCAGCCGAAGAAACGTTAAAACACAAATAAAGACACAAACCATATACAAAATGAAATAGTTAATTTAGTTTTCTAATGCTTCGGTTCTCGTTATTTACCTTATTACAATTGTTAAATTAGAACGCTTATACTGTTATTTATTTTATATTTCGGTTTGGTGAACACGTAAGGGTCACGAACATAACCTTGCAATATTGAAAGACATAAGGTCGTGTAGATTTTTTTATTTGCGGTTTATAAACTTAGGCATGCATGTGCATGCTGGTGTTCGGTTATACTTACTGTACAAGCAGAACGTTTTTGCGAATGGCCATATGTTTCTAATAGGTATTCCATTTCCAGCTGGTCTTGTGCTGTTACTCTCTGACCTGTCTTGTTTTCACAGCTAAATGAAAGGGTGTCATAAAACGTTCTCAAGGCTGTTCAGCGTCTACAAGATACAGGCAGTTTCAAATCTAATAATGAGATTGGGGAGGAAATTAAGCTGTCCGAACAATAGACTTTAATGACAAAGTTCTGCAACAATATGAAAATAATCTGGGTACCAGCACTCGAGCTGCCGCTCATGCAGTGGATACTAGTCAATCATCTCTGTAGAGGGACTACCACACCCAAAAAATGTACACGCTAATCTCAGCTAGTTATTAATTTGCCAACAGACTAGTCATGTTTTTTACGAAATGGATATTTCAATACACATAATAGCCACGTCTAGTGCGACAACAATGCTCGCGTCGTTGAGTGGAGTGGAGGTTCTCAGCAAATGTATGAGGTGGGATTGTTGATAATTTTGTGATGGGATCAAGTTAGCTGCCTGCACAATTAAAAATGCACGTCTTGATGAGATATTTCAAATTAGTGGATTGGAAGACATTGTCGTATTCATTTGGGATGCTAATTCGCCAGAACTGACTCCAATGGTTTTTTATTTGGGGTCATTTTACTTGAGTGGCTTATGCGACACCTACAGACACAAAACAATTTTAAACAATTTTATTAATTTTTGTATAGCCATTTTCTTAATATCAATAATAATTATAATCGGAGGATCTGGATCTGGAAGTAGTTCCGAACACTAGTTAGGTGTTCAATTACATATTTTCCGTCACTTCTAAAAATTAGGAACAGTTATTATGGGAGACCCTGTAGAGATCTATTTTATACATTTTAATTTTCAAATAGTCGGTGTTCATAATCGTCTTTTTTGTAATTCTGTAAATGAGAGAAATCTGGAAGTCCTAACAGAACAATGTTTGTTTTCATGGAAAGCTCGTTTCCGATGCCTTTCACAAGTGTTACAAATTTAATCTTTGCCAGGCAAAAGCGGCTCTTCAAAATTTATTAAATTTGAAAATATAGAAAATCAAAGTCAAGACAGTAAACTCTTGCAAAAAGTACGAAATTAGTTGCAGCACTTAGACAGTTTCTAATGGACGTGCTTCCAATTTGCATCTTTCAGTATTAATAATATAAAGGCACCATATTTACTAAAATGCGATTCCATAGCCACCAAATACTATTTAAAATCACCTATCGCGGTGCCTCGGAGAGTACCTAAACCCGTGGGTTAGTGCACCACAGCACTAAGTACTTTTAATAGGGGGAAAGTGGCAGCTAGGTGCGGAATATCCTTCAGGTACTTACCCCTCGCAAACATTTCCCATGCGCAATTTACTTTTTTTACTACTTACATCAAATTAAATATACACAAAGTTGGTGGTTTGTTACCAACTATTGTAATTTTGTTTAGAGACTGGATATTAAACTATATGAGATAGTCAAAAATTAAAACTATTTAAGGTTATCTGATAGATATTTATATAAATGAGGTATATATGGTGGGACTTTTATTTGCTAATGATTAATGTAAATTCATAAGCAACCGTCTCAGTAATTTTCTTTAAATACCGTAAACACTGATTTTTAACCTTAAATTGATTGATTGATTGATTTGTTACGGGGAGGGTTGCTTTGCCCTTTTACTCTGCGGCCTCTTGGGCCTATTGTGTATCGCATTTTGTCGTTAGTCGCTGTCAAGTAGATCCATCTCCTTATCAGGTCTAGAAGTTTATTGATCAGACTGGTTTGCAGTTGTATCTCGTTGGGATTAGTGCCCGCAAAGATTTAGAATCTTCTGCGAACGAAGACTTCGCATTGGAATATTATATGGGAGGCAGTTTCTTCTTGCTCGCCACATAACTTGCGTATGGGATCTTCGTTACATAGCCTTATGTTGTAGAGATGTTGTCTGAAGTTCCAGTGGCCCGTTAGGAGTCACTACTCGAATTTGAGTCTACTAAGTTGTCAGACTGTTTTAGTGAGCTTGTGGGAGTGGTTACCCATCATAGCTTTACTTTGTCGTTGTCCAGGTGAAAATCGCCAGTGTTGCAAATGTTTGGTTAGGATCCATCCTTTAACTATTCCTCGCACTATCTCCCTTTCAATTAGGTTTCAGATCTTTGCTTTACTGGTTTGTTTTTTTCATTTCCATCTATGCCTCTGTGGCCTGACACCCACACAACTTTGCCAGTATTAGGACCTTACAAACGCAGTTGCAGACAATTTTTGACTTGATTTGGTTTGAATTCAGTGCTTTCAAAACTGCCTTACTGTCAGAGATGATAAGGATGGTTGTGTTTGTATAGCCCATTCTCATGTTCTCTTCTAATCCTACTAAAATTCATAGGTTTCTGCTTGAAATATTGTGGTAGTATGACCCAGAGATATGAAAGTACTATATCTTGATATGCTACCATATACATCAGCTCGGGTTCCTTTGCTCGTGCGTGATTCGTCTGTATATAAGCTTTTTTTGCAAGTCTTCACGGTTCATCTGTACTTCGAAGAGTTTGTGAAAAAAGTATTTTGTTAGCATGTAGTCCGCTTCCATGTCTAACTGTGGGCAGGATACTACAGTTTGTAACGTGCGATTTCGACGCACAGTGTATGTTGCTGTATTGTTTCAATTTAGTGTGTGTTCAACGCGCCTTGAGATTTCAGTTTCAAAATTTCGGGCTTTTGCGCATGGGTAGCGTACAATGTTCTCGTAGATTTGGGTTTTCTTAGATAGGAGAGCGCATTCTCATGCTGTTACCGGACAAGTGTGTGCTTGATTTTCATCGCGGTCTATTTCGATCGAAGGATTTATTCCTAATTTGTTGAAAAGTTCAAGTTTTAAGGGAAATCTTAACCTTGTGGTGCTAGTGAGATTTTCCCTGGGTTTTTAACCAATTTATTACACCCTTGAGGAGGTTTTTCTATTTGCCGATTTACATCTTTGGTAAGCTGAGAAGTTTGATTCTTTTTCTTTTACTTTATTTAGTCTCTTGTATTATTTAGGCAATTTAGAGCTGCTGAAAAAGTTCGTAGCTGCTGAACAATTTAGAGCTGCTGAAAAAGTTCGTAGCTGCTGAACAATTTAGAGCTGCTGAAAAGTTCGTAGCTGCTGAGAAATTGGATATCTACAAAAAGTTCGTAACTACTGGAAAAATACGTCGCTGTGGAAGATTACATACTGCGGAAAGTTTTATATCTACATCGAAGAATTTGGAGAAGATTGGAGTTGTATTTAGACCACAGAAAATTTGCAAGGCCAAATTCCAAACGAGCGAGTGTGTACACCTGCTGTGAGCTCAGGTGGTCGCTGCAATTGGAATTTTCATCTAGCAAGGTCTCTTTAAAATATTCTTTTAAAATTTACGGACTTCAAGGACTCTGAGAACCATCCGCAAGAATACAACCGCATAATCTTCTTTGTACAGATTCAAATTATACAAGTTTATACCGAACAAACTTTACAGCTAATTCGTTTATAAATTTAATACTTACTACATTTTGTAACTTTTGTAAACGGTCCGCATATTTCGAGGTTCTGATTTAATTTTTATTGACGCTGAAATTCAATAAGGGAGGATATTGCGTGAACTATTATTTTTGTCGATGCGCTTATACCTCAATAGTAGGTATTTAATTCTTAGTTTACATAATCGAGATCTCGTTTATCGTGAATTAGGCGGGTTACCTATTGATTAATCATTTTGCGAAGCTATTTTGGGCTTCTTATTAATTTAGTCCTTATTGACGCATTATCGTTTTCCCCAGGATTAAATTTAATCATTATACAAATCATTAAATCAGACAGGGATGTTTGTGGTCTGTTCTTTATTTGAAAGATATTTATACTATATATTATATTTGTGACCAATTTGGGGTCAATATTTTGAGATATTAATGAACGATTTTAATTGGTCAAATCTTTATAGTTAACTGTAATTTAATTTTCCATTTATTGATTATACTCGAGAATTACGTCAAGTATTTTGTTGTTTTCTCAGGGAGATTCCTGTTTATCTACGTCATCTTCGAGCCAAGGGTTTATTTTTCTAAACAGGTGGCGCCTACATACTTTGAACCCTTCCTTCTCCGACCGACGCTGGTCAAACCCTTGTCTAGATACCTGGACCTTACTGGTGTAGTCGTTAGATATTTTTTTTGTGTAGGAAAAATTATTTCCTTCACTGTGTCGCCGTTCTTTTAGCTGGGCGTCACAAGTTGTTATTTTGTAGTGTCCCCAATTACCCGTTACCATTTGGGTGGTATGTTCGCATGCGTGCCTCGTCCTTGATTATTATTTCAAGAGGACGAAGTTGCAGGAGAGTTTCCAGTGCTGCTGTCGGAGTGACGCTGAATGTTTCCTTCAATTAGTCTTCTGATAAATCCATACAGTTCAAACATTTGTGTTCTAAACTTCTAAAGCATTATGAGAAATGGACAACGTAAATAAACTCAAAAACTTAAAAAATGATAATCTAAAATTACATTTCATTTAATAAATCCTTTATAAATCTTTTAAATTCTAGTGTTATAACTATTATTCGTTAATGCTTCTATTGATGATTAAATATTATTGTGATTTATTTTTATTTTATATTCAATGTTTCATTAATTGTGCTTGTGAAAGAGAAATTTTGAATTGTTTTATAATTAATAGTACATAAGCTGTCTTAGGCTGTCTAGCTATCACTAGGTTAGAGTTTTTTGCTATATTTAAAAGAATGTGAACAAAGAAATCCGTAATACGACGGGTGAATATGTATATTAAAACATATACACCATATATAAAAACATAATAATTTAAACAATTAGCAGATATTTAAAATGAAGTTGCATTTTCGCAACTTAATTGCCGAAAAGGGTTAGTCTAAATGTGGTTTGTATCCGTTCTTGATTGTTTTAGAATACATTACAATTCGTAAACTTATATTTATTATGTGTTGTACATCTCTTCTTCATGTACAGAAAACAGTTTGATATGCGTAATGTATTTTAAAGACTTCTTTATTTAGATTTTTTGAGAATTTTGAAGATATGAAGCAAAAACTCCCATCGGTGGACATATTAAGGTAGCTTACGAAGTTCGTAATCTCTGCGAATATACATTTATGTATTTAGTATTAAACGTTTTGCGTTCTAGAATAAGCAATGACTGTAGCGATTAAACTATATTTTATTAACTATTAAATAATTGTCGCTCCAGTGTGGTCCAGTGGTTAGAGCACTGGGCTCCGGTGCGGAAGGTCAGAAGTTCATACCTTCGACTCGATGCTTGGCGGACGGCCTACCCAATGGCTTTAAATAATTGGGTACCTGCGTTCAAACGAAGAAGGGGCAATAATGCGGTTGCTACTGTGTGATGCTCACCGCATCACCACGTGTCATTAATTTAGCAGGCGACAAACGGGTATAGAAGCAAGAATTCGGGAGCTTTGACCTTCCGCCTTGCAGGCCAAGCCCCTTCATGGGGTGTAGAGTCTTAACATTGTTATTAAATAATTGTAGTACATGTTATAAACTATGGCTTAAGTAAAAGCGCGTATTTTGCTTGCCACAGCCATCCTTAATCGAAAAATGTGTTCATCTTACTGTGGAATTACTGGCGTTCGGATTCGACGGTATACTGCCGTACCTCCTATGTCTACAGCAGCGCTAAGAAGAAACACGTGATAGATAAGAGGCCGACGCCCAGCGATAGAGTGAAGAGGTTGGTAACTAATGAACGAACTGACGTAAAAAACGTAGTGAAAGCATTAAAATTTATCGATAAATTACCAGGATATCCTTTTTAAATCGATATCCCTCATAAGACTACCTACGAAAAAAAAAAGGAGCCCAGTAACACACGAGTTATCGGCCTTCAACTTCCTATTTCAATACGGATTTATCAGTTTGCTTTTCATTGTCTATGTTATCTAAATTATCATTTTCAAGTGATAAAAAACTAATCAACTTTGTAACATCTTGCGAAATATTATGATACGAAACTCGCATTTTCATAACAATAAACGGTCAGCATTAAACATTAAATAGTTTTTAATTAGTTTAATTTTATGAAGGTCATACACATAAAAAGCGGAAAGCCTTGGGAATAGCAACTTATGTAACATGGAATACCAACTACACTGTTGTAAATAACCTTAACGTAGCTGAAATCAGTTAAATCACTAAAATAATAATAAAAATTCCATATATTCCATTGTACCTACTATTTTGTATAACATTAATAATAAAATGTAATAAATCTACCTGATGCAGTGCAAGTTTACAGAGCACTTGAGAAGTGAATTCAATTAAATTGCCTGTTGTTACCAAGTTGCTTTCCGATTAAAGAGCATCGACCTGAAATTAATACATTGCGATCTTATGCGACAGTAGCAAATAAACTTTTCCTTAACCTGGATAACATTTATTTTATGTTGTCCTTCTTGTTTCAAGGCCCAAATATTTAGGTAAGCTTAATTATATTTAGCTTCTGATTTTCTGGCAAGCAAGTTTAATACAAATATAGCATAGTATCCAGCTAATACGTAACTTAGAAAAGTACCAAACAATTAGAAGCAAGATTACACAAACCTGTAAAAGTTAATATCAATCGCAGTGACTGCGAACATGTTTTCTAAAATAAACTCCATTTTGTGACGATTATTACACAATGTGATACCACAACGAATGATTACGTTCTGCGTCAAGTGTAGTAACGAACAGAGCTTCATGTTATTAGCGTGCCAGTATTTACACTTCCTATATAAGTATATACAAAATAGGAATATGCTTATTTGTCTAATTTCGTTACGTGCAAATTTGAAGAATCCAAAATAAAATAGAGCTGTAGGTATAAAGTTTGCTTTTAATACAATTGTTTTATTTGTTTAATATTGCAATTACTATTTACAATATCGGATTTTATATAATTTTAATGTTTAAAAATTAAAAATATGCACAAATGTCCATATTCCGTAATCCATAAATAATCTTCTAAGTTAATTTTTAAATAAGCTTCTACGAGCTCTAATTTCTTTTTTAACATTATTCCAAAATCATCTTTTTATGAAAATCTCTTCCTGTTTTATGACTTCATACTAAACTGAACTATTTTACATAACGACATATTGAACCTGTCAAAACTGACATAAAACATCCTCAATAATGAATTCTTATTTTTGTTACAGTTTATACTGATAGGTCAACTTCAACGACATTCTGCCTTTACTTACTCATCCACGAACATTTGAAGAAATTCAACAATGGACAGAAGAAAGAAAGTGGAAAGGCAACCAAACCCTCGAAAAGGAGCCAACATTTTGTCACTTGTCACATTTGCGTAAGTTAAATTACATAAAACCTGCATTCCTAATTATCTCATTTGTAGATTCACAACATCAACATTTCGTAAAGGATTCAGAAAAGATCTTCAAGAAGAAGACATACCAGAACACTTAGAAGCGCATGATTCCAAACGATTAGGAGATAAACTGGAAGAATCTTGGAAGCACGAACTAATCATACACCGGAATCCTTCGCTGTGGAGGGCGATCGGAAGAGTTTTTGGGTTCGAGTTTTTTCTTCTTGGATTAATCGTCATGTTTCTCGAAGTTGTGGTGAAGTATGTAGAGCAAACAATAATTTTAAACAGTGGCTGTAATTACTTAATTTTCAGAATTTCACAACCTCTAGCTTTGTCTCAATTGATAAAGTATTACACTCAAGGGGAAGAACAGATTATAACAGAAAACGAAGCCTATATGTATGCAGGTATAATCGTTGGGGCTTCCTTTCTGAATGTTCTTGGTGGGCACAACTACATGCTCAATTTGCAACACTTCGGAATGAAACTGAGAGTCGCTTGCTGTTCAATAATATACAGAAAATCATTACGATTGAGCAAATCGGTACTTGGGGGAACTACCATAGGACAGATGGTAAACTTACTTTCCAATGATGTGAATAGATGTGATAGCGCCGTACTGCATTCTCATAACTTATGGCTTTGTCCCCTGGAAACAGTCATCATCGTTGTGATCCTGTACAATTTTGTAGGATTACTATCAACAGTTGGAGTTCTTTTTATGGCGATGTTTGTTCCATTTCAAAGTAAGTCTGTAATAATTTAAGTGGTATTTACTTAATGAGTGTTTTCTTGTAGTGTACTTGGGAAAGAAAACTTCTATATTTCGTTTAAAAACTGCTCTTAAAACGGACGAACGAGTGCGGTTAATGAATGAAATTATTTCTGGGATTCAGGTTATTAAAATGTATACCTGGGAAAAACCATTTACGAAATTGGTCGCTATAGCACGAAAGTAAGTTAATTTTGATATTGTTAATCAGTGGCGTAACAAACCTTTTTTTTAATATTCCCAATACTAATTAACACCACCATCATTTCCAACCAACTAAACAACAGTTATTAATTTAAAAAAATGTAACCATTATTATGTTAACAAATTCACTCTATATCCATCAAATATTTATGGTGAACACTATATTAGTTATGTTCTCCTAGTTGCTATATGCAAAGTGTATCTAAAATGAGCTATTCTCTGTGGCAAAAACTGAACAATGAAAATCTGATTTTGTTTTAAACATTTAGTTTATGAGCTATTTCAGTTTAATGTTTATAAGATAGCAATATTGCATGCTTACACTGTTTATGTGCTAAATTGTGTTACAACAAGGCTTTATAAACATGTTTCCTAAGGAGCAGCAATGCAATGTTACTAGATATGAAAACGATATTACCAACAGTAACATACCACGAAGGATACTTTTGATAAAAGTAGCACAGCGTAAGACAAAAGTTAAAACTTCTTTAGTTGTAATAATTGCCAATATTTACCAATTTTTCCAAAAAGTAAGTAAAGCTTTGCGTAAGAGAACTTTGAAATAAACTGAAAATAGTACTTCTATACGTTATTGTGCCATTTTGGTTTTGGTCATCTTAGGTACACCCTGTATATTGATTATAACACATTAATTGCCACTACTTTTTCATTTATTTTATTTATTACTTCTAACGTACTAATAAAATTTCCTTCTAACAAATAATAAGGATAGATATTTTATCGGTATTTACTTCCTTCCTTCATTTAACAAAGTAGGAACTATTTTTATGGACCAATTTTATGTAAGAGAGAAGTCTTATTTATTGAAGAAAAATAAGTTTGTGAAAAACTTTCTATTTTAAAATATTAAATAATATTTTTCTTATAAATTTTGCCGTTTTTTTTTTGTATACCGGGTAGGCCACCTAAGTTATCCTATTTAAAAGCAGCTTATGCAACCCAACGTACACGTATCACAGCAACAGAGACTATTGAATTTTTTATGACATAGAAATGAATTATAGATACTTTCTGTCAAGTTGATCTCTCGCTGTCGTAAATAATAATTTTACTAATATTAATTATATTAGGGCATCGCAGTAGAGTACTGCATTGCACTTTCCCAGGGTGTTTGTACTGTCTTAGTTGTAGTTGGGGCATGTGATTTTGTAAGGGTAGGGCAATGTGCTGAACCGGTATAAGCTGGATGGGAAAAAGTAAAACTGTATTAGTATTTTACAAGAAAAGCATCTATTGGTACAACTGTACTGTATTAAAAATTAAATCTGGTTTTAAAAGCAACAAAAATATCTAGTAAAATTTTATTTAACTCAGTAATGTTTAAAATTGCCTCCATTTACTTCAACACATTTTCTAAATCGTTTTAAAAAAGAACTTCGGACTCGAGCAAGCGTGTCAGTTGTAATTGATGTACATGCTTTGATTATTATATTTTGTAACTTGGTGGCATTACATACACAGCTCTTCTTCCAATCCAATTTCCTCCAAATACATTATTTAAGTAATTCCTAACAATCAAAATGTAGCGGACAGGATAGCCATCATGTTGGCACCAAAGTTTTTGTAGTACATCGAATTCTACATCTTCCAACAATCCGAATAAAATGTTGTGTGAGAAATCCAGGTAAATTTTCGTAGAAGAAGCGGTCATCTTCATGCAGTTCGTGCACCTAAGTGATAAGAGTTGAAACACTTTCACATTTTGAAGTTTTTAACTGAAGTTCTACTAGTACCCACATTTGCGTTTAGATTCTTATTTACTACCTAACACTGACAGTTTGTTTTCCATGTTTGCAATCATTCTGGGCCTACATCTTCTGAAATTAACATATTTACCTTCGTTTCATAGCACCTAAATATTTTTTAGACGGTGGCCTTTTAGTTGGATAGCGCCTGATATATAAATTGCCAGCTGCAGCGGTATTTCCGCAACATTCTCCAAAAATAAGCTAGATATTTAAAAACATCTTACTTGAAATGTAAGTAAATTGACAGCTCGAGTTAGTATTGTCATAATTGGCAAAATTAATCAATTTAATTAAATTAAAGAAAAATTGATTTTGGTTGCTATGCTATATGTATGTTGGGTTGCGTGAAACATTTTTAAGAGTCCTGTCTATTGAAACATTATATGTTTTATAAAATGCTATATTTACGAAGTAGGTAATCTACGTAAATCCCTACAATGATAAATCTACAATATTTTTAAATATTAAATATATATTTTACATACCAAGTTTTAAATTTGACAATTTTAATTGGGGTTTTTAACAGTAAAACGTAATTCAAAAACTCGTTTTTTTTACAGTGCCAGAAAAATTATTTAGTACTTATTTAGAATGGAAATAACTGTGACGGAAAATCACTCTCGCGCAACAAATATTTAAGGTTTGTTTGATACGCCACTGCTTTTAATGTGATTAGTAAATTTGCATATACATTTTCTTTGCAGATTGGAAATTAGTCATATACGTGCGACTTCCTACATAAGAGGAGTAATTATATCATTTTCAATATTTACATCACGATTTGCAATCTTCCTGACGATTTTAACATATGTGTTGCTTGGAAATCCTCTAACGGCAGAATACGTTTTTGTCGTTAGCTCTTTTTATAACATCCTCAGACAAGCTATGACCGTTCACTTTCCTCAAGGGATCGCGCAAGTGGCAGAATTTAATATATCAATTTCCAGACTACAAAAATTTCTTTTATACGACGAATTCAAACTGGACAAAATAGGCAAGCACTACTCCTTCAGCATCAGCAGTAAAATCGAAAAGAACGGTGTTCCTGTTGACGTTTCTGAACTTGAAAAGGACATTAACAATGAAAACACAAACGAAATTGAATTATTTGGAAAACCAAAAACGCCCCACTACTCTTTAACCATAAGCAGCAAAATAGAAAAGAATGGTATTGCTGTTGCAGTTTCTGAAGTTGAGAAAACAATGATGAATGTAAACGCAAACGTCGTCATGGAGTTAAAAAATGCTTCTGCGAAATGGGCTTCCAGCTCATCAGATAATACTTTGCACGAAGTTAATATGCAAGCACAAACTGGGCAGCTTGTGGCTATAATAGGTCCTGTAGGAAGTGGAAAAACAAGCTTGTTACATGCAATTTTGCAAGAACTACCATTAGAATCTGGGATTTTAAATGTAGATGGTAAAATATCGTATGCGTCGCAAGAACCATGGGTGTTTGCAGGAAGCATCCAACAAAATATTCTATTTGGCCAACCCATGAATACTGAACGATATAATGAAGTAATACGAGTATGTGCATTGGAACGCGATCTAGTTCTCCTTCCATATGGAGATGAGACTATTGTTGGTGAAAGAGGAGTGACCTTAAGTGGAGGTCAAAGAGCTAGAGTCAACTTAGCAAGAGCTGTATATAAAAATGCGGATATTTATCTTTTGGATGACCCCCTTTCGGCAGTCGATACCCACGTTGGTAAACAGTTATTTGAAGAATGTATTTCAAAATTTCTAAGAGACAAATCCACTATCCTCGTCACACATCAGCTTCAATATTTACAAAATGTTAATAGCATTTATTTGCTTGATAATGGTAAAATTATCATAAGTGGAACATACCAAAAACTGAAAGAATCGCAATTAGAATTTACCAAACAATTTGCTGAAACCAATGAAGAAGCAACTGACGATATTGAGCCAACAAAGGAAATTATTAAAAGCCAAAATAAAAATAAAGATGGCTCACCAATAGAAGTCAAAGAACAGAGAGGTACCGGAAGTATTTCTGGTGACGTTTACACCTCATACTTTAAAGCTGCAGGGTCTTTATTGGTTGGTTTAGTAGTCCTCTTCTTGTTTATTTTAACTCAACTTTCAGCCAGTTCAGCCGATTACTTTCTCACGTATTGGTAAGTTAATTTTTGTAATATTTTATCAATTATTTACTATTATATCTTCATCCTTCTTACAGGGTAAATTTGGAACAGGAAAAGGCAAGCACATCTGAGCCCACCTTGACAGATCTATCTAGAGAAACTTGTATTTACATTTACTCTGGTATAGTAGCCAGTATGGTCTTTATAACATTATTTCGTTCTTATTCATTCTTCAAATATTGCATGACAGCGTCTACAAAATTGCACAATAACATGTTTTCTAATATAGTACATGCACCGATGAGATTTTTTAATACCAATTCTTCGGGAAGAATCCTGAATAGGTTTTCAAAAGATATGGGAGCAATAGATGAAATTTTACCAATGGTTGCAATTGACTGTGTTCAGGTATGTGCTTTTCTCTTTTATGTATTTCTGTTTGCCTTTAATAGACCGATTTTGTCTACAGGTAGGCCTGACAGTTGTTGGAGTAACTGTTGTAGTTTCTCTTGTTAATCCATGGTTACTGATAGTAACAGCAGTTATTTTAGCAATGTTTTATATTTTAAGAGTTATTTATATGAAGACCAGTCGCAGTGTAAAACGTTTGGAAGGAATTAGTAAGTATATGTACTTATGATTTACTCACCATCATGTTAATTCAATTTATTTTCAGCTCGAAGTCCAGTTTTCGCACATATGAACGCGTCTCTTCAGGGATTAACAACCATACGAGCATTTGGTGCTCAACCAATTCTCCAAAAGGAATTTGATGATCATCAGGACTTGCACAGTTCAGTCTGGTACATGTTTCTCAGCTGTTCTAGAGCGTTTGGTTCTGGCTTGATCTCATATGTGTTGTCTACATCGGAATTGTCACATTTAGCTTCTTCTTACTTAAAACTGGTAAGATAAATGATAACACACAGTACCTGTCTAACTGAAATATATTTTTTAAATTTAGAACAATACGGTGGCAATGTTGGACTGGCAATAACCCAAGCTATTAGTTTAACAGGTCTATTTCAGTGGGGTATGCGTCAGTGGACAGAACTGGAAAATCAGATGACATCAGTAGAAAGAGTCGTAGAATATACAAAAATCGAACATGAGGTTGATCCAACGGAGAAAATACCTCCACCGACTTGGCCTGAAGATGGAAACGTAAATTTCCTATCAGTCTCCTTAAAATACGCCCCAGCAGACCCTTATGTCCTAAAACAATTAAGCTTCAGTATTGTGGCAAATGAAAAAATAGGAATAGTAGGAAGAACAGGCGCAGGAAAATCTTCCCTTATAGCCGCGCTTTTCCAACTAGTAAAAACTGAAGGAATCATTTTAATAGATAATTTTGATGTAACAAAGGTTCCACTTCATAACTTACGATCAAGAATCTCAATAATACCGCAGGAACCAGTTCTTTTTTCCGGAACACTTCGCAAAAACTTAGATCCGTTCGATGAATACCCGGATACCGATCTATGGAAAGCTCTTGAAGAAGTCGAACTTAAAAACGTTGTTGTTGATTTACCAGCAGGTTTAAATCACAAAATGTCTGAAGGAGGGTCAAATTTTAGTGTTGGCCAAAGACAATTAGTGTGTTTAGCCCGTGCAATCATTCGTAAGAATAAGATTTTAGTTCTTGACGAAGCTACCGCTAATGTTGATCCCCAAACGGACTCCTTAATCCAAAAAACTATAAGAACGAAGTTTTCTGATTGTACTGTCCTCACCATAGCTCATCGTTTACATACAATTATGGATTCTGATAAAGTTTTGGTAATGGATGCCGGAAGTGTAGCAGAATTTGATCACCCCCATTTCCTCCTACGGAACGAGAACAGTTTATTTTATAGTATGGTGCAGCAAACAGGCCATTCAATGGCTGAGATTCTTTCAAAAATTGCAGAAGATGTAAGTTTATCATATCATATGTTTCTAAAAATACTTATTGTTTTATTGTTTTCAGAACTACAAGGACAAGATATTACAAAAAGTAAATAATTAATGTTGATGTAACGCTAGCTATAAATGTAGAATGTTTACAATTTATGAGTGAATGACTAGTTTAAATTTATACGCGCTATATAATTCGCTTATTTTAAGAAAGAAAAAAACACTTTTTAAAGTCTTACTACAATAAACTTATTATTATTATTAAACTATATTTTTTGTGGATGTAATTGTTACCATCTCTTTTATTAACGTACATAAAGCAATCATTTAAATGAAATATTTACAAGATGTCCCGGAACAACTGTCCCAAATTTTCCGAAGTAATAGAGGGCATGTAATTAAACATCTTTTAAAAATAAAATATTGTAAAGAAATACTTCCATGCCGAGATAAAACACGAATGAGGAATAATTCCAATGTTTTTATTTAGTTCTTTCGCTTATAATGAAAATGATTTACAAAAACTTTTCAAAATTCTGGCCGCCGTTTTCCGCAGACAGGTATAACTATGTGTGATTGACCGACGATGTCTTCCAAATATCTACGGATGAGTAGGCATGTCACCACTAATTCGAGTCACTAATTCCTCTTTTGTGTCTACAGCTATCGCATAGACGAGTAATTTAGTATGACCCCAAATACAAACATCTATTGGAGTCATTTCTGATAAACGTAAAGGCCAAAGCATCGAACTTTGTCTTCTAATCTATAGATTTCAAAATCGTGTTGTTAAATAATCTCAAGCATTTAATCTGAAATGTGTTGGTGCACCGTTATGTTGAAAGACCAACTCTTATGTGGGACATTTTCGAGTAACTCCAGTAGCAGATCCCGCAGATGTATATCACAAACCGTGCTGGCAACAAATAGGATTCCATGACATAATTATTGCACTGCTCAAGCAACAGGTTCGGACGTCTTGAAGCCCTTCCTTTATACAGAGTTGGGCAAAAGTAGGGAATACTGCAAATATATCTAATACGGCAAGGGCGATTTTGACAAAATTTTCTGCACGAAGGTTTAGATATACGACCGATACAATGAAGGTTGGTGGTTTAAAAAGACTTCCGGTTTGCCAGGAAAATATATCAACTTTTTTTATTTTATATGGAATGCCCTTTATGTTTTATGGTATATCGATAGAACTCTTTTTTGCGAGTTCACTGATTTAAACTTTTGGTGGGCATCTTAGAACTCAGCAGGAAGTTTGTACTTTATTTAGCAATCTGCATAGAAGAACAAGATTGAATGGTCTGCTCATTCTCCGGACCGAAATTCATTGAACTTCGTTCTTTAGAGAGATTTAAAATCTAGAGTTTAACCGACGAATAATAATTTGGAAGAATTGAGACTACGAAAGACGCCTGATGTTAATAATAAAAAATATGTAAACTTTAGATTATAAGTTGACATTGCAACAGTGCGTAAGATGTGGCAACACTGGTCTGAAGTATTGCCATGTTTTTTGTTGTTGAAAAGAAGTCTGAGACGAAACGCATAGTGATTGAGGCATCTTGTGTGCAATAAGTCAATTTCTTGTGAAAGTGTTTATAAAACATTGTTTAATAAAGAATCAGTGTATGTAATTACTTTATGGGTAACATTTGATTGCATATAACACAATAATAACTGAATGATTTGTACATAAACTTGGTTAGTGCTAAGAAGTTTATATACTAGGTATTTATTATTCATATGACCCTGGTGGAGCCTGGTGTCGAAGTTTTCAGGTCGCACTAATGTCTCTGACTTGACTAATGGACGGGACCGACGGCGTTACCGTGCCCTCTGAACCACTAAACCGAAAAGTAAATGGTAGTCATTTTGATCTTCTCAAGTAACGTTTTTGTGTTTTTTTATTTGTTTATTTTTGGACATGTGCAGTTAGGCAATAAAACAAGCAATATTGTTGAGTGTTTTCTTTAATATCTCTAAAATTATTACAAATAAAGGTATCAAACCTTCTCATGGATCTCGCAATAAAGAATTCTATTGATACAGGCCATTTATTCTATTTAAAGCAAAAAAGTTTCCGGTTAAACCGAAAGTCATTCTAAATCGCCAATACCTTCATTGTATCCGCCATATATCCAAACCTTCAAATAGAAAATTTTTTAGAAATCGCGGGTGCCCTAATAGTAGATATTTTTGCATTATTCCGTGTACTTTTGCCCAATCCTGTATATAACTTCTAGCTGTATAGTATAGTATATTATATACCCATTATTTAATAATGTATGCCTTGCTATTTTTGTGTATATTCTATTCTGTATGTATTTTGTGAGAAATGCTAGGGTAGGGAGGAATGCTTCATCCATCAAGGCCGATTCGTCTTCCCGTAAGCTAACGGTCCTCGGTCCAATGATTTTCATTTATCTGTCACTCGACAGGGTGGTATCAACTTATTTCGACTTACACCGCACATTGTAGCAATCAAGACACTTTTTTCCTGTAATCGTTTTTCGGGAACCCTCCCTCTTCCCTGTGTTAGCCGAAAATACCATTACACCGGTTATTGTCAAAACCGATCGTTTGGCCTGCAACAACGGAAGTATTTCTGAGCATTAGTTTATTCGAAGATGCTTAATTGCTTGCCTTCTACCAATTCTGAAAATTAGGGTACCCCCTAGATGGACATTCCGAAACGTAATTTTAGCAAATTTTCTGGTTCATTAGGTCGCTGGCACCTGCTGCTTGACCTTTAATTTCATTTCGCCGACTGCATTTCTAGAACTCGCATTACACTTATTTCAACATGATTCTGCACGTTCAATTCTGCTACCTTCCAGAACGTGGAATTGATCATGACATGAATAGGTGACAGCTAATAGCAGCACTATTATGCAGTTTAATTAATTATTTTAAATATAATTAAAGCCGAGTTAACAATGTTAGTTCAGTAAAGAATTAGGCATTTGAGCACAATGTAACGATACTACCAAAATTTTTTTTTATAGACTAGTATGCCTTATCCGCCTACTAGAACATCTGAGAAGTAAACAAAATGCTATTATCTTGTAAATTAAACGTAATAGACATTAATAAGCATGCATTTACATTTAAATCTAAACGGAAAGGAAATAATATGATTAATGACTATCAAAAATGCCAAAATACGTCCCCGATAACAGTGGCGTGCGATAACCGTAGGTCAAGCTCAAGTAATTATTGTGTATATTATGTTGAACGTTGGCTCTTTAGCTTCACTATAATTATATCTACGATTAACTACAGTTCTGACGACCTCTCGATAATTTAAGTGTATTGACACAAATATTACTTTTGCTAGAATATAACGTATACGTTCAATGAAATTAAAATAGGGAAAAGATGCAGCAACAATTTGATTGCACACCACTGAAATATACGGAAATCACCAAATCATCATGTGAAACTGTATGTTAATGACATTAGCTTATCCATCATCAAACACGCCGCATGTGGAATAACACTGTGCTGTGATATAAATTGTAAAACGTGAAAATACAGCACAACCGTTCTTCCGGAAGTAAACTAATAATAATAGTTAAATCTTTTAATTTAAGTAAATTACGTTTCGTAGAGTATACTCATCAATTAACAGTCCAAATGAACAACAGAAGAAACATTAAAAGGCAGTTGCATCCCAGACAAGAAGCAAATATAGCATCTATTTTAACGTATTTGTAAGTGCAATTCATTACAGTAACATCGAAATATTTATAACATGGCGATTTTCAGTTGGACAATACCAACATTTTTCAAAGGTATGAAAAAAGACTTGGAAGAAGAAGATCTGTTCAAACCTTTAGAAGATCATGCATCCAATACCTTAGGAGATAAATTAGAAGAAGCATGGAGAAAAGAGCTGAAATTTTATAAGAATCCTTCTTTGTGGAGGGCGCTTGGAAGAGTATTTGGAATCGAATTGATTTTGTTTGGTTTTGTCTTTGTGTTCAGCGAGTTAGTTTTAAAGTAAGTACTACCATCCGAGATTTTCAAGTTTCCATTATAGCTTAAAATTTTAGAATGGCTCAACCACTGGCTCTGTCAAAATTGCTATCATTTTATGCTAGGAGATCTGTAACGTACGAAAGTGAAGGTTTTTTGTACGCTAGCATAATTGTAGGGTCCTCTTTGGGAAACGCGGTACTTGCCCATTGGTATTCCCTCAGTCTACAGCACTTTGGTATGAAAGTGAGGGTAGCTTGTTGTTCTCTGGTTTATAGAAAGTCGCTAAAACTAAGCAAAAATGCCATTGGAGAAACAACCATTGGGCAAATGGTAAATTTACTATCAAATGATGTTAACAGGTTTGACAAAGCAGCAGTTCATCTTCACAGTTTGTGGTTTGTTCCTATTGAAACTGGAATTGTCGTTTACATTTTGTACAGAATTGTGGGATTAACTTCAGCAATTGGAGTTCTATTTTTAGCCTTATTTGTTCCATTACAAGGTAACAATTTAACCACTAACCAACTGAAGGCCAAACCTCACCACCTACTTTTCAATCCAGTTTGCTTGACATTCATAATTCTGATCTTTATATTTTTCAGTTTACTTGGGAAAGAAAATCGCAAACTTTCGTTTGACAACTGCTCTCAAAACGGACGAAAGAATCCAGCTAATGAATGAAATTATTTCTGGCATCCAAGTTATAAAAATGTATACCTGGGAAAAACAATTTACCAAGCTGGTTGCATTTGTACGAAAGTAAGTTTTTGTGAAATATTCCAAAAACCATTGGCTATTGTAATCTATTATTTTAGACTTGAAATTAAAAAAATTAGTGGTGCATCATATGTGAAAGGAATACTATTATCGTTTTCTGTATTTACCACAAGAATTGCGATCTTTTTGATAGTTATAGTGTATGTGTTACATGGACACACATTAAAGGCAGAATACGTTTTTGTTGCTACGTCATTTTATAATATTTTAAGACAAGCTATTACCAAGTACTATCCTCAAGGTATTACTCAAATTGGAGAGGCAAGTGTATCCATCTCTAGACTCAAGAAATTTCTTTTGTGTGAAGAAATCTTAGCAGAAACCCAAAGATCTGTAAATAACACACAGAAGAACGAAATAAACGGCAATCTAGGAATAAACTCTGCAAATGGCAAAATATCAAAAGATCTCATCGAAGAACCACAAATATCATTGAAAAACGTAACGGCAAAATGGTCTTCCAATTCCTCACAAAATACGCTGGATAATGTTAATATAACTATCGAAACAGGCGAACCTGTTGCAATAACAGGACCAGTAGGAAGTGGAAAAACCAGTTTGCTTCATGCCATTTTGAAAGAATTGCCGTTGGAAAATGGAATAGTATTTGTAAAGGGTAATATTTCTTACGCTTCCCAGGAACCATGGTTGTTTGGCGGTACAATCAGAGAAAATATTTTGTTTGGTCAACCGTTTAATTTCTCAAGGTACAAAAAAGTCTTAGAAGTGTGCGCTTTAGACCAAGACCTTTCTCTTTTCCCATATGGAGACGAAAACCTTGTGGGAGAAAGAGGAGTTACATTAAGTGGAGGGCAAAGAGCTAGAGTTAATTTAGCAAGAGCAATTTACCGCGATGCTGATATTTATCTTCTAGACGATCCTTTATCTGCCGTGGATGCCCATGTTGGCAAAAAGATATTTGAAGACTGTATTCTAGATTTTTTAAAACACAAATGTACTTTACTTGTTACTCATCAAGTACAATACTTAAAAAATCTAAACCGAATTATTGTAATGGAAAGTGGACGTATTATCACGTGTGGAACTTATCAAGAATTAAACCAAATGGGAATTGAGCTTAGTGATCACCGAAATCAAGATAAATCAAGCGACATGCCCAATGATGTTGAAACCACATGCGAGAATTTCACAAAGAATGTAGCGAAGCAAAATGGAATACCATTCGAAGTAAAAGAACTTCGAAGTTCTGGAAAAATCTCCAGTCATGTTTACAGTTCATATTTCAAAGCTGGAGGATCACTGTTTGTAACTTTCTTGGTTTTATCTTTATTTCTATTCACTCAAGTTTTTGCTAGCGCTGCTGATTATTTTGTTGCATATTGGTAAGTGAAACATTCTTACATGATAAACTTTGTTTTTACCATGTTATTTACAGGGTTAATTTAGAAAAAGATAGATCTGAAGGAAAAAAAGATTTGTATTTGGGACAAGAAACGTGTATTTATATTTATGTAGTAATAATTTCGTTTCTAATTATTATAACATTATCTCGTAGTATCTTCTTCTTCAAATACTGTATGAAAGCCTCAACAAAACTGCACAATAAAATGTTCTCTAATATAATCCACGTTTCTATGAACTTCTTTAACACCAATTCTTCAGGAAGAATTTTAAATAGGTTTGCCAAAGATATGGGATCTATAGATGAAACCTTACCATCAGTTGTCATGGATTGCATACAGGTAAATACTCGTACAAATAATACAACCAGGTAGGCGATTATTTCTTCTTTTTGCAGATTGGCTTTACAGTAATAGGGCTATCAGTTGTTATTGCTCTTGTCAATCCATGGTTGTTAGTAATTACCGGAACTATTTTAACAATATTTTATTTCTTGAAAATAGTGTATTTAACTACAAGTCGAAGTCTGAAGCGTTTAGAAGGAATCAGTAAGTAGTTCAAAGTAAGCGAACCATGAAGGCAAATGTATTTTATGTCCTTACTTTCATCTTCCAAAAATCTTTTACGAGGTTAATGTGAAGCCGTTCTAGCTCGCAGTCCAGTTTTTACCCATATGAACGCGTCTCTTCAAGGATTAACAACCGTAAGGGCTCTTCGAGCGCAAAAATTTCTCCAAAGAGAATTTGACGAACATCAAGATCTGCACAGTTCCGCTTGGTATTTATTCCTATCTTGCTCCACGGCTTTTGGATTTTGGCTCGATATCATATGTGTTACTTACATTGCAGTAGTGACATTCAGTTTCTTGGTTATGAAAAATGGTAAGTACAGCTAGTTGACAGTACATGGTAACGCATGGACAAAATACCTTAAGTAGATTTTATTCGTTTGCATATTTCAGAACAATATGTGGGAAATGTTGGATTAGCAATAACGCAAGCCATTAACTTATCGGGAATGTTTCAGTGGGGAATGCGCCAATGGAGTGACCTTGAAAATCAAATGACAGCAGTTGAAAGGGTGACTGAATATACGAATGTTGAACAAGAACCTGACCGAAATGATATAATACCCGTCTCCAGTTGGCCGCAAAACGGTAACATTGTCTTCTCATCGGTGTCACTAAGATACTCGCCAACTAATACATACGTCTTAAAACAACTAAACATTAATATTAAATCCGAAGAGAAAATAGGAATAGTAGGAAGAACAGGAGCAGGAAAATCATCTCTAGTACACGCCCTTTTTCAATTGACGCAAACAGAAGGGGAAATATTAATAGACAATGTCGATATAAGTAAAATTCCGCTTCATACGTTACGTTCAAAAATTTCTATAATCCCTCAAGAACCCGTCTTGTTTTCGGGAACACTTAGGAACAATTTAGATCCCCTTAACGAATACACCGATTTAGAGTTGTGGAGGGCTTTGGAAGAAGTAGAGCTGAAGAGCATCATATCTTCATTACCGTCAGGTCTAGAGGAAAGAATTTCAGAAGGGGGATCAAACTTCAGCGTCGGACAGAAGCAACTCATTTGCTTAGTTCGCGCTGTCATTCGTAACAACAAAATTCTAGTCTTAGACGAAGCTACAGCTAATTTAGATGCTAAAACTGACTCACTTATTCAAGAAACGATTAGGAAAAAATTTGCTGAGTGTACTGTGTTGACCATTGCACATCGTCTGCATACTATTATGGATTCGGATAAAGTTTTGGTGATGCATGCAGGAAATACAGTTGAATTCGAACATCCTCATGTGTTACTTAAAAATGAGAAAAGTTTATTTTATACTATGGTACAGCAAACGGGAAATTCTAGCTTACTAATGAAGGCAGCTGAAAACGTATGTATTACTAAAATTGAATAGCATTAATTTTCATTTCATAAACTAGAAGAAAATTAACCATTCCTTAAATAATGGTAACGAATTTTCTGTTTTAAAAGCGTTGGCGTAGGATATTGAAAATATCAAAGTTTCCTTAAATCATTGTTTGTAAATAATACATGATTTCCTAACCTAATCTCTTCATATTTATTATGATATAATATTATCATTTTTATAAATACATACATTTTTACAGAGTTACAAAATGAAAATGACGAAGGACTGACGCTAGGTTCTCTTATTCAAGAACGTTACTATTTATCTAATTTTTTATAGATCATTAAATAATATTATATATTTTTAGTTGTACCATTAAATGTATTTATTTATGTTTTCCATATTTATTTGTTTTTATCAAATACCAAAACAAAGCATGGTGCTAAAATTACCAGCAGTTAAATATAATCCGATAAACACTAGAGGCGACTGTGGGTTAGAGGTTAGCGCGTTGAGTTCTATGCTGCAGATCGTGGGTTCAATTCCCAATACCGGAACATCTGATTTTTAACTGACTTCTCCCTCGCGAGGCAATGGCAAACCAGCGAGGTATTCTGCCTAGTAAATTTTCTGTAGAGTAGAAGTGTTTACACTTCCCGTGGTTCGGAGCCCACGTTAAGCTGTAGGTCCTCTTTGTCACAGGCATAGGAGAGAAGATCGCTACGCGATAAACACTCTACGACGACAAAACACTAGTTATGCACAGTCAACTAGTGAACGAGTCCATCACTTGCTAATTGAAAGCTGACCTGGGAAGGAATACACTAAGTAATTCAGGAACATTAGATTAAGGTAAACGGTATTTATAATGCATATTAAAAAAAATACATATACATCGCTAGTATATCTCCCATTCATAATAAAAAAAATAACAAAAAAGTGGAACTTGCTATCTGGGTGATTAAAATTAAACTAAAGGTATACTTTAACTTAAAAGGATTTCACGCAGGAAAGTTCATAGCCCTTTGACATATGACCATTATTTGGTGTCTCTCGTTTTACTATCGCGTATCAGAAAGCTAAATTTTATAGGCTCTTATTGAGGAAATTGTCATGGTAATATTAAAGCAAGTGTCCACTTGAAATGATCAAGTGATTAGTGGTGTTTGCCGTTTTGGGTTAAGAAAACGTTTAATATTAATAATTTGCCATTATGGATCGAGCGAAAACCTTAATCGTAAATACGCAACCAAATATATGATCATTCACCTCAGAAATCACTCTAAAGCTAAACCATAAACGCGGATACATTACAATTGTTGACTATGTTCGTTATCTTTTACTTCGTTTAAATATTCCCGCCGAATAAAGGAAGTAGTCAATTTGATGCTTTGTGGGGATACTTTAGTGGTTGATGGGCTAGCCATACATTACGATTAGAAAACCTGTGGTTCGATTTCTCCATGCAAACTACAGCAACACTGCAGAAATGAACCAGCAAATATGCGAAGTTTATGGTCCAGACGTCATGAGTTAAAGAAAATAGCCAGACAAACGTGTACAATGAGTAACGAAGTCGGAGACAATTTTGTGGAAAAAGTGAAAGAGAAATTTGGAGAAGATTGACGTTTCGAATGGCCACAAATTTTCGTCTAATTTTACCTACAGTACTGCATGAAATTGGAAAGAACAAGCTACTGTACCACAAACTTTGTGCGAGGTGGGTGCTAAATATGTGGATGGATATTCACAAAAAGCAGCGAGTGGCTCCTGCGCTGACCTTCCTGCATCGTCCGAGACTGATGGCGATGGGTACCTGAATCACATTGGGACTGGCGACAGGATTAGATTTCGTACACAAATGTTGAAACGAAGCAACAATCAATGCAGTGGAAGCGTGCGAGTTCCCTTAACGTCAAAGCGTTCGGGAACCGTAAACTTAGGGCTACTGTTTTTTGGCACAGGAAAGTCGTATGGTTGGTTTATTTCTTGGAACGTTTTACGACAATTAATTAAGAAGGTTCAGAACAAAAGGCGATGATACGGTACAAAATTAATTATCGTCATAGGCGGCAATGTAAAGAAATAGTTTAGAAATGTATAAAAGATTTAAGCATAATAAATTTCTTTCAATTTTACGTTCTTATTTTTCGGGAAATCAGCCCTTAATTTCCGAATAAGCCCCGTAAGTTTCAATGCGTAGGTTGAAACAATTTAAAAAAATTTATTTAACTTATTATTTTACAATGTAGTTTACACATTGGAATCTACTTACGGACTAATTCTAGAATTGCATGTTACATTTAAAGTAAATTATGATTATTAAGCAAGCACATGAATAGATAAGAAAGTCTCGCGGACGCAGCGTCCGTGGGCGTACATGATAAGATAGTGTAGGGTAACGTAACTCCTCCCCACCAAGAGTCTTCAACGGTCTTAAGGGCCTTGAAGTTTGGATTGCATCAACTCTATTGGAGCATCAGCAATTTTAGGAAATAGGTATTTGGCAATTTTTTCCTTTAAGAAGTTACGTCTTACATAAGTGTACATTATAAAACTTAATATTAATAATACAAAGATAACGAATATAATTATAGAGATAATACTAAAGTGATTAACATATGGGTTATCAATATTTTTTAAATAATTAGTTTGGTCAGAAAGTTTTATTTGATTTTTGACCAGTTTCTGTGTATCAATAGGCGTTAAATCTAATTTTGAAATGTTAACATTATTTAATGTGGACGTAGGCAGTCTATCAATATTTGGTATTTTTAAATGAATTGTTTTAGTAGATGTTGTCTTTGCCGAAAATAACACGTGTTCGTGATTGATTAGTGCTGAGCAATCAGGTGTTAAATGCATTAATTTAGAGCCATGTAATTCTTTTCTATAATTTTTATTACTACATTTGATATCAAGTATCGTTTTTGAAGGAGTGCTGATTAACCAAGTTGCTGGATTGATTTGTGATATTTTAATATTCGTTAATTCAAATACATAGGGTTTACAGGTCTGATTATTACTAAAAGAAAGTAATTGGGCTTCACAAAGTTTATTATTTTGAATTTCAAAATGGTTAGTTTGTTGACAAAAATAGGTTTCCAAGGATATTAATTTACAATGATCCAAGTCAATGGGTATACTGTTTTTAATAGTAAATAAAAAGGTTTCTTAAATCTTCGATTGTTACATCGCCTTTATTGATCTGAATGATAATGAATATCAAGATGAATCGGAAAGCGATTCGGATTGATTGCCTGTAAATAGAGAAATTTCTTTAGCATGTCTGTCTGTTTGATTTTTATTTTTTAAATTTTGTAAAGTATATATGTTATGGTCTTTTACTTCTATAATTTTGAATGGTCCGTCAAATTTTTTGTTTTTCTTATTTCTAAAATTAGTCTTGATGAATACTAAATCATTAATTTTGAATCTTGTTGATTTCGAATTTTTGTTTAGTTTTTCGTTTCTAAGTTCTTTAGTTTTGGCTTGAGTTTCTTGTAGGCCTTTGTAAATAATATTCATTTGATCCTTATGTGTGTTCACGTAGTAATCATAGTATCTATCATTGTTTAATTTGAATGGATCTAGACAGTCTGTATGTCCATATAAGATTTCGAACGGGGTCATTTTTAGATTAGAGTGTATTGAATGGTTATAGGCTATAATACAATATAAAATTCGTTTATTTTCGGGGATGTCTTCTAGTAACCTATAGTGTTCTATCAAGGTCGAGTGTAACCGTTCTACCGGTGAATTTGATTCGTGATGGTGAGGTGTGGTAAGATGTAATTTGATATTGTGTAATTTCAAAAAGTCCGAAAATAGTTGGTTGTCAAACTCATTGTCTGCTATAATTTCTTTTGGAGTTGTATATGAAGAGATGTACTCTAGAAATTTATCTAGTACATTAGTCATATTGCTGGATTCTAATTTATAAGCTTGTGCAAATTTTGAAAAATTATCGATGATTGTTAGATATTTGATCTGATTGATTTGAAAGATATCCATATTTATTGAATGAAAAGGTCTCATTGATGTAGGTGTTAATTGTAAGGGTAACTTGTTAGGGTTTCTATCGTATTTATTAGTTTTGCAGGTTTCACAACTTTTAATGAAATCTTCTAATTGTTTTCTCATTCCTTTCCAGTAATAATGTCTTTGTAGATGTTCTAATGATTCTCCGATTCCGCGGTGATTATTTTTGCCTAAATGGTAAGATGAAATTTTGCTTTTGCGTTCATCCTTGTCTGTGACATATATAACTTGTTTAACACATCGGTGAAATTTTGGAGTATTTTCATTTATTATATCTTTAAGAAAATTGGAAAATTCTATATATATGTTATCGTTTGAAAAGTAACAATAATAATTTAAATTCGGTTGGCAATGTTCTAATAGTAATCTAGTAAAAACTTCGATTTTATTTGTGTCATTAAAGAATACCGAATAATGAGTGACGTGTTCATATTTTGTAATTTTAATCGATTTTGGGATGGTGACCTTAATAAATTTTATTTGATTTTGGAAATATTGTAGTGGTTTTTCAGAAATGTCTATTACTTGCGTGGATGATTGTTGACTGTGAACTGTATTAATATATGAATTATTATCGTCATTTTGATCTGGTGGTAATTGTATATCGTCATTGGTTGTCAATTCGTCGGGAGTTTTTATCTGTGGATTTTTAATTTTCGGGGGTTTAACTTGAACATCTGAAATGATTTTTATTTTAGAATTGCTTGATGTTTCTAAAGGTAATTCGATTTCTGGGGGTCTATCAAATATATTTTCTATATCTGGGGTACTTGATCGACTTGCTATTCGGCTGTCTGAAAATCTAGGTTCTGGTGTATTTAAACGATCAGGGTAATCAATATCGATTGGATGTATTTGAATCCGGGATAGTGCATCTGCAACTTTGTTTTGTTTTCCTGGAAGGTAATGAACGTCAAAATTAAATTCTTCCAATTTTAGTGCCCATCTTGCTAATTTAGAATTTGGTTCTTTTATATTACGTAACCAAACGAGTGGTCTGTGATCAGTATATAAATTAAATTTCGTGCCAAATAGGTAAGGTCTGAATTTCTTTGTAGCCCATACAACGGCTAAAAGTTCACGTTCGATGGTTGTATAATTTTGTTCGGTTTCATTTAGAGTTCGTGATGCGAAACAAACGGGTTTATTATTTTGGGCGAGTACTGCGCCAATGGCAAATTTACTAGCATCTGTAGTGAGTTCGAATGGTTCTGAAAAGTCGGGGTATTGCAATATCGGTTCATTAGTTAATATATTTTTACAATTTTCAAAATTTTTAATAAATTCAGGGGTATGAATAATTTTGTTGTCTTTTTTAAGACAATGTGTTAGAAATTTAGTAACTTTAGCAAAATCTTTTACGAATTTTCTGTAATATCCAAAAAGTCCTAAGAAAGATTTGATATCTGTTCTTGTTTTTGGTAAGGGAAAGTTTTTAATTGCTGAAACTTTAGAAGGGTCTGGTTTAATACCTTCTGTAGTTATCACGTGTCCTAAATATTTTATTGATTTGTGCAAAAATTCCGATTTGTCCAATTGAATTTTGATGTTATGTTTTTGACAAGTTTTGAATACGTTCTTTAGTCTTTCGATGTGTTCTTGAAGAGAACTAGAGTTTATAATTATATCGTCAAGATATACCAGACATTGGTTAGGGGTGAGTCCTGTTAGGGCGGTATTTATTGCTCTCTGAAATGTTGATGGAGCATTTTTTAAGCCGAAGGGCATGCGTTTAAATTGAAAGTGCCCTTCCTCGGTGGAAAAAGCTGTCTTTTCTCGGTCACGGGGTTCAATTTCGATTTGGTGAAATCCTGATGCGAGATCTAACGTTGTGAAATAATTTGCTCTGCCTAAATTATCCAAGATAGTGTCAATATTAGGGAGGGGATATTTATCTTCAATAGTTTGTTCATTCAATTTGCGATAGTCGATGACTATACGCCATTTTTGTTTATTTGATGCATCTATTTTCTTTGGAACTACCCAAATAGGAAAGTTGTAGGGTGATTCCGATGGTTCGATAATTTCTTCCGATAGCATTTTATTAATTTGTCTTTTGACTTCTGTCCTATGAACATGTGGGTATCTATATGTTTTTGTAAAAATTGGTGTATTGGTTTTAGTACGTATGTGATGTTTAGTCAATGACATATATGAGAGGGGGATTTCTGGTGAATAGAAAATTTCTTTAAACTGGTAACATAAATGAGTCAAGTGGGATCTTTCTTCTTCGTTTAAGTGGTTAACTCTAAGATTTTTCTTTAAGTTTTGCTCGAGTATTTGCTTATTATCATTAATATTAGTATGATTGATTTGTATTGATTCATTTTGGGAATATTCTTCTAAAATTAGTGGATTATATATATTAATTTCCTGGATTTTATCTGAAGTGTTAATTATGCTTGTTTTGAACCAATTGTTGTGAAGTTTTACGATCGCTGAAGGAATGATTACATGATTATTAAATTTAATTTTGGGAGATAGCTTATTACCATTTTTACCTACAGCTGGTAGTGTTGTAAATATTTCCGTTCTTGGGGGAATATTGATTGATTTTATTGGTTCTTCATTACCTCTGTTTTTTGAAAAATTGCACTGATTTCTTTTTTGAGTTTCTTGTTTAAATTTTGAATCATTATAATAGAATGGAATGGTGGTTGTTTCAGTTTGAATATGCATCCACTTGAAGTCGATGGAAGCATTTACATTTGATAATAGGTCTGATCCTATTAGTCCTACATAATTTTCATTGAAATCAAAGATATAGCAAATATGATCTCCGGGTTCTTTGAATAAAGCATTAATAGGTATTTTAGCAATTTTGTCGTGATGAGATATTCCATGGGAAGTTTTAATCTCGAAATTATGAGTGTAAATGGAATTTGGAAAGTATCGATTAACAAAATTAGGTGAAATGATAGTTCTAGTGCTACCTGTATCTATGAGTAGTTTTTCGCCTGTACCTGGTATTATTATATATGGTAAATTAGACTTAATAGTTCCTAAATTAAAAGTTTCAATTTTTTCCGAGGCTTCTAGTGAAAATTTACATTATCCTCATTATCATCAAAGTTTTGTTCATACGATTCGTATTCATTATTTTCGGGGCTGAACTGAATGCCTTCAGTTTCATTATTTTGAGAATATTCATTAAATTCTACGTTTTCATGTTGTTCTTCGATTTCAGATTCTTGATCTAAGTAATATAATTCTTGGGATACAAAGTTTCGAGGGCCAGTAGGCTTGAAATGATTTTTAAAATTATTTGAATTTTGATTTGGTTTGAATTTGTTTTGATTCTGCATTTGGTGAGTGGATGGTCTTTTAAAAGCTTCACTGCCCAAGTGCATTGGTTCGGGTTTGTTTTCGGGTCTAAAATTTCTCTGAGGTGCAAATACATTTTGTCCGGGTTTTCCGAATGGTCTCTGATTTGGGAATTGTAAAGGTGGTTGATTGGGGTTGAGTCTAATTGTGGGATTCCTTTGAGGTATAAATCCTGGATATGGATTTTGTGATCTATATTGATTTGGATTAGGCATGTATGAATTTTGAGGTTGATATTGTGGTGTGTAATTAGGGACGAAATTTTGTTGTCTAGGTGTATAATTGATAGTATTATTCTTTTGAATTGATTTTTGCAAATTTTGATGTAGGGGTTTGTTCAAATTTTGAAAATAGCGAATATCTAATTCAGCTCTTATAATAGAAATTGCATTTTCCAGACTTACTGGAGACTTACTCCTAAGAAAACTACCTAATGGTTCTATCAGTCCTCCTGCAAAGGTTGTTAGTGCCAAATTTTTTGATTGTGTTAATTTGAAATTCTTAATGGCTTCGGGTTCATTATTTAGAGCAATTTTGGAATTATACGCGGCTAATAAAGTTCTAATACGGTTATAGAAATCTATTGGTGATTCTTTGTAATTTTGTCTCAATCTGGTTAATTCGATTTGCAAATTTAATTCGGAACGTTGTTCACCGAAATTCTCTATTAATACTTGTTTTAGGCTATTCCATGTATTGTATGTATATCCAGTCACAATTTCAAGGGCTGGACCTTTGAGTTTATTACGTATAGATGAAATTAATAACTTATTAATGTAATCACCAGGGTTTTCTGTGCCAAATTGACTTGTAATGGTCTCAGTGGACCTTATAAATTCTGAAAGAGTTGATGGATTTCCATCGTAGCTCTGTATTTCATTCAGTAAGGATACATGAAATCCTGGAGGAAATACTACTGCCATGTCGTTATTTATAATTAACCTGGCTGGTTGTAAAATTGACATATAACACAATTATTTTTAAAGAATTTTTATGTTAAGGACCTAATTCAGGGTTCCCTATACAAAGAACTTAAATATAAACTTAAACTTATGTTAGTATTATTTAAATACTTTTTCACTGTAAAAAGACTTTTCACTTTGGAAAGCACTTACTTCATATTTTGAAGGTTTAAAGATGATTGATGTCCACTATGGACTGTTGACTTCGATAGTCAGGATCCTCGATGGATTGATGATTTCTGGAACCAGCGTTGTGATTACAGATGTTGCAACTGCAGGGTAGAGCCTTCGACGATTTTTGTTCTCCGGTCTTCGGTGCAAGTTACAAATTGATGGAATTGTTTTTCTTTAACGTATCAACACTCACAAAAGAATACTGCACGATAGAGCCTTCGACGATTTTTGTTCTCCGGTCTCTAATGCGAACGATTTTTTGATTTTTGGGCTAAGTATTAAAATACACAAAAGAACAAGAGATTTATTAGTGTTCTTTTTCCCAAAATCCGTACGACTGCGCCAGTTTCAATGCGTAGGTTTGAAACAAATAAAAAAATTTATTTAACTTTTTATTTTACAATGTAGTTTACACATTGGAATCTACTTACGGACTAATTCTAGAATCGCATTTTACATTTAAAGTAAATTATGATTATTAAGCAAGCACATGAATAGATAAGAAAGTCTCGCGGACGCAGCGTCCGTGGGCGTACATGATAAGATAGTGTAGGGTAACGTAACTTGCTTTTCTGTTTAAAATAGCACCACTAATATGTAGTAACGTTGGCCTTGCTTTGCTGTGTAAACCACTTTAAAAGGGCGTTATCAACATTTTCGTGAACTGATTTACGCAATTTTTTAATAGACGAATTTTTCCTTTCAAATGCTTCAATAATATTTGTTTTGTCTTTCTATATAGTAGCAACCGTCGATTTGCTAATACTACGTTCACGGCATACTTCACTTTGTTTTTTACCGTGGTTGACTTCCTGTAGAATATCGTATTTTGTTTTTAAAGTGAACGACAATCGCGATTTTTTTGAACCCTCCATTGCACAACCGTCTTCTCTGCATACTCAATTAAAACTACAAACTTCCGTCATCAATTCGCACAATCTGCATTCTTTAGACCAGAGGTCTCCAACCTACGACCCGCCATTTTGCCTGGCCCGCGGTTCAAAACAAAACAAATTATTTCGTTACGTAAAATACAAACATATTTGCACCCTGGATGGCAACCAGAAAATGTCAAAAAAAATTATTACTTCGCTATGTAAAATATAAAAACACTTTCAAAAAAATTCATCAAGGTAATGAAGCAGCTTCAAGCGCTAGTTTTAAAGTTGTACATTTATTAGCTAGGGAAGGCAAGTCGCTAACAGACGGAGAATTATTTAAGTCGTGTATTCTTGACGCTGTTCAAGAATTATGTCCCGATAAAATTGAAGCTTTTAAAACAATAAGCTTGTCAGCAAACACAGTTGCCCGTCGTACAGAAGATATAGGCAATAATGTAGTTTTGCAACTTCAAGAACGTATTTATGAATTCGAATGGTTCTCTTTGGCACTGGATGAATCAACTGATATTTCTGATACAGGGCAATTACTTTTATTTTTACGAGGAGTTGACAAAAATTTTATCATTTTAGAAGAGTTAGTAGCGTTACATAGTTTGAAAGGAACGACAACCAGTGAGGACATTTTCATAAAAGTGAATGAAACATCAACAAATATGAAACTTGACTTAAAAAAATTAAAGTGTGTGACAACAGATGAAGGACCAAATATGTCAGGATCAAAGACAGGATTGGTGGGAAAAATTTCCAATGCAGCCGAAGCAGAAAACATTAGTAAACCTATGATTCTTCATTGTATTATTCATCAACAGGCTTTGTGCGGAAGGTCTTTAAAATTATCAAATATAATGAAACATGTTATCTCCACTGTAAATTTTATTAGTTCTCATGGTTTGAAACATCGTGAATTTCAAAGGTTTTTAAAAGAAATTGAAGCCAAATATAGAGATATACCTTTTCATAGGGAAGTTAGATAGCTGATCAGAGGAAAAGTTTTACAGAGGTTTTTCTATTTGCGGGTTGAAGTTGCGATTTTTTTAAATGAAAAAAAGCGAACACTTTATGTTCTGTCTCAACCAGAATGGCTTTGGAAATTAGCTTTTCTAGTTGATTTGTGGTATCATATTAACGCAATTACTTTAAAACTTCAGGGTCAAAATACAACTATTTGTGAGTTATATAGCGCTGTTAAAAGTTTTAAACAAAAACTTTCTTGATTTAAGTTGCAGCTTGCAGTTAGTAATTTCGCTCATTTTTCTTGTTGCGATAAATTTAGTCAAGAAACTGACGTGTTGTTTCCAAAAAAATACTGTCTTGAAATTTTGACAGATTTAATAACACAATTTAGTAACCGCTTTCAAGACTTTGAAAAATATTCTGATAATATTAGTTTCTTTCAAAATCCATTTAGTTAGGTTGTCAATTTACCAAATGATTTGCAAATGGAAGCGATTGAATTGCAAAACAATGACTTTCTCAAAAATAAGTATAAAGAAAGCAGTTTGATTAATTTTTACTCCTACCTCGACGAGAAAGAATTTCGCAAAATTAGAAATTTCGCTTGTGAGATGAGTTCAATATTTGCCAGTACTTATATTTGTGAAAAATCCTTTTCCAAATTAAAGTATATTAAATCTAAATATAAATCTAATTTATCAGATCAACACTTAAGCAGCATTTTAAAAATCAGTACAAGTATTACTCCCAACTTTGATTCAATTATATCAAAAAAGCAATGTAAAATGTCTCATTAATTGTATTATTATATGTATTATGTTCTGTATGATGATATATTATATATTATACTTATTTTAATCTTCATCGCATTTTTTCTTCGGCCCGCAAAGCCACATGGCCCGCGGTTAAAAAAGGTTGGAGACCCCTGCCTTAGACTATCAGCTTACCTAAACAATTCACTAGCCATAATAGATTTGGGACTTCACAAAAGTTCTTGCAAGCAGGTTCGCTATAGAAGGAAACTTTTTCCTATTTCGCGTAAAAAAATGGACCGTTATAAGCGAAAGTTCGTTATATGCGGGTTCGGTATAACAGAAAAATTTTAGCATTATTGTAATGGGGATTTTGGCGGGACTTTTAATTTAGTTCGTTACAACCGGTGGATCGTTACAAGCGGGTTCGGTATAAACGGTCTCTACTGTAAATTAAAAAAGAGTTAAAGAAGATACGTAAGAAACAAGAGAAAGAATATAGACAGGAGGCAATGGAAAAAATTGAAAGCAATAGTAGAACTAATGAAAGAATATGTGTAGAAACATCAAACAATAGAGGTGGAAAAGCAGAATAAAAGCAAGAGGAATGAAGGGAACAAAGGAAATACTGAACACAACAAAAAAAAAGTGTTAAAATACGGAAGGAGCACGTTTGTCAGCTATTAAATAATGCAGATAATGGAAATCAAGAAATAGACAGCAACAAAGTCCAGAAACAAACAAAAAGAAAGAAGTAGTAATACCAGAACTGGCATACAAAAAATGCATACAAGCAATAAACAATAAGTGGACGCGACTGCCTCCCTGGACTTTCCCATACTGGAAACTGTTCATATCATCTTTATTTCAAATTATATATATATATATATATATAGACGTATTAAGCACCATTACCAAGCCCGATACACCATGCTTCACCGGTCTTGTCAATCCCGGTTCACTTTTACGAAGCCCAACTCTGGGCTTCGTAAAAACATCGTGTATATTTTCGTCCCTACGCTTACCCAAGGCTGAGGATGCTAAATTTAAATTTTATGGAGGGCTTGGTAAAGATGGGATACACCTCAAAACATACAAATTTAGTTCATAAGAATTCGCTGTAGATGGCGCTTCAGTTTTCGAGTGTATATAAAATATACACGGTGTATATGCTTTCCCGATCTCAGGAAGCCCCTGACACACCACATCTTTTACGAAGCCCGAGATTTGGCAACCTCGCAATTGCTGTCTTATACCGTAATTTACTTGAATCACATACCTAAAATATTACGTATTATAGCGTTTTAAAATATCACTGGCTGGGAGCTTACCTACTTATAAATAACGAAATTTCAGCAATCATTTACCTATATTTCCGCTCAGTTTGTTATTCGCAATTTACTAAAATGTCGGAAAAACTTCAAGACAATGAGCTATTTTTAGTAAACAAATAATAATAAACGATTATTACATATCTCACCTTACACCTTAGGGTAAAAGGTTTTTTTTTGATTATGTATATTTTAATTATATATATTACATATCAAGTAGTTCACTCACACACCTTAAAAGTGATCGCATTAGCTTATAACTATTCGAACCCTTTTTACATACCATATGTACAAAAAAATTTTAAAATCATCAAAGACCGACGTATTGAAGTACAAAGCCACCCTTTATCTAAATTTTTTTTGTACATATCGTATTTAAAAATGAGTAAGAAAGTAATTTGTTTTTAGGTTTTATTTATAAATATTCAGACTGAAACATTTATTTATATTGAACACAGTGTAAATAAAATAATAAATAGGAGAAAGTACTTATATAGTAATTTTCTAATTTTTGTATGTATTAAATACAAGAATTTTTACTCGCACCCTAGTCTTTACTCTTGAAGAGTATTTATTTTTATTATTTTTGGCAAATAATTCTTCACATTCTTGTTTCTTTGGAGCAATCTTATTTTTAATGTGAAAGGGAAATTGTTCAAGGACAATTACTTTTTCTACTGACGACCACTTTACTCCTTTAATCTTAATTTTATTAAATAAATATTATGTTATTAAAATATAATATAATAAATGTAATATACAGAAAAATTCACTCTCATTTTTTTTCGCAATAGAGAAAAGTAGCTATTTATGTTAATCATATCATTCTATGGACTGTTTTCATTATTTTTTTGGATACATGTCGTCAATTGTGACACGTTGCTTATTTTCCAAACCAGACCTATAAATAATAATTTTTGTATCTGGTGTAAAATTTTCCTCTTCCGAACATAAATCATCCAGTTCAATGTCATTTAAAGCTTTTCTTGTTAAACCCTCTCTTTTCCCTTTGCTCTATTAACAACAATATTTTTGCTACTCACAGAAAATACAAAAATGTCTAGAAAAACTGACGCAATCACGAAACTTTTATTATTTTTAGGATTAGATCTCAACTGGGCCTCGACACTTCCCTGAAACGTTTATATCGCAAGTTTTTAAAAAGTGGTCGTTCAAAGCGTTCTACCGATGCATATGTAAAATTGAAGATGTTCCTCTACTGTTATATTAAAGAATTTTTTATGTAAATATTATATTTATTAGATAGTAGAGTTGTTTCAAAATTATATGTTCATTTCAGAACATGTTACACAATAATGCAAATTTCAACATATATTTTTTTAAATTTCAATCTAATTTGTGTTGTTTCTGCAGATAACAGTTTAAAAATAACATTAGATATTAAAAAAAAATAGTGTTGTGTTGCAAAAGATGTTTATGTCAAATATGAAACAAAAAATAATTTTAACGTTGGGTATATTATGTAGATGTTTTGTATTATCGGCATCTGTTAACATATGTACTTCAATTAGAGGAATAACCATGGAATTTTCAGCAGTAGATCCAGAATGAAATGGAAAATATTTTGATACCGAAATTTCAAAATCTTGTAAAGCAGTTGGTGATGCATCAGTTAGTGTGGAATAAATAAATTAATTAAAATTTGAGTCAATGCATTTCAATTCATCCAACCCATGAGGTCGATAATTATATATTTTTTTATAATTTGACGTACGTGATGCCTGACGTATGGATATTGATGATATACCTTACTTAAATCATAAAGGAAATTGACATATAAGACAATTTACGAGATGTGTTCAATTGAAACCCTTCCTTGCTTTATAAACAATTTATTCAACAATTTAATTACAAATAATTACCGTCACAGTTAAAGCTATCCTATAATTGTTTTACTAACAGACGTATACCCTGCTCATAGAATTCTTGTGACTGCTGATTGAAGAAGTCTTCCACAGTTATCTGTGCTTCTAAGTCAGACTCAAAATGCCGACCTTTTAACGCCTTTTTCAGCGGTCCAAAAATATGAAAATCGCAAGACGATAGATCCGGGCTATAGGATGGGTGCTGCAAACCCTCCATTTCTTTCGTTGAAGATTTTCTTTTACCACATTAGCAACATGAGGCCTAGCATTATCGTGCAGCAAAATGACCCCACGCGTAAGTTTTCCTGGACGTTTCCGTCTTATTGTTTGATGAAGCTTGTTCAAAGTTTCATTGTACAGATTTGCATTGACATTTACTGCAGGTTCCTTAAACTCTTTTAACAAGGGTCCGCCATGGCCGAAAAAATGTTAACGCCCCCTTGTCTGTAGATAGTTGTGTTTTAAACTTTTTCGGTGGTGAGGAACTTGAATGTTTCCACTGCATCGACGACAACTTCTGGATGGCTCGTAGTAATGGCACCAAAGTTTCGTCACCATCAATTATTGACAGAAGAAAGTTATCACCATTTTGCCTATAGTCTGTGAGGTGTTGCAGAAATAAGCCCATTCGCAAGCATTTCTGTTCATTAGCCAAGAGACGAGAGTAACCCAGATTACGAACAATACTATGGACAGATCCTACACTCGCATCAATAAATTTCTGAAATTTCTCTAATTAAAATTGGATGATTTTCTCTAATAAGGCCTTCCACACATGTTATATTGCTTTCTGTTAATGCAGTACACCGTGCACCTGGTCGCGGCTCATCCATAGTACCCTCTTTTCCATTCTTAAATTTTCGGCACCATTTGTTCACAGTTGGGTACGCAGTACATGCATTGCCTGCATTCGCGTATGAATCTCCAATGGCTGAACACCCTCAGGGCATAAAAATTGTGGAATTGCACGCTGATCAAACTTGGACAGATTTTCAACAACAAACGCCATTTTAAAATCGAAATTTTAAAAGTCAGAATCAAATTCAAATACCAGAGACTTGTTAGTGTGTTGCTTACAAACACTACTAACATTGACAAATGTCATTTGAATTATTGCGTTTGTTTTCAAGGCTAAGTTGATCAAAGATGGGTTTCAGTTGAACAAACCTCGTAGCAGAAAACATATAGTTTTTTGTACATAGGTGTATACACTTGTAGTGTTTGAATATACGAATATGTAGATAGAACTAAAACCTTAAATTTCACCAATTATAATCAAACTCCAGAAACGAATTTGATAACTTCGTGTGTCAGTCCAAAAATATCCTATTTTATAGAATTATTATAGAGCTTCGTGATTAAATATACACTCTTCGTAATATTTACCGGCCTAAAAAATTGCACTAAAGTAGTGTATTTTTGACTATATTAGGTACTGCATATTTTCAAGATCTTATAGTAATAATTCTTGTTTTAAAACATATTTAAATAGCTGTGTTTTTGTAAATTGATTATTTTTTGTCACAGATCTACATTTTTTTGCACCATTTGCAGATTAAAAATCAATTTGAAATAAATACAGGGTGTCTTAGAAAGAATGGGCCAGCGTTTAGTGATAGATTCTTCAGGTTAAAATAAACCGATTAAACCTAATATACCTTAGGCAGAAAGTCCTTCCTTAAGAAGTTATAGGGCCTTAAAGTTCAATTTTTTATTTTTTCTTTTTATTGTAATTTCCACAAATCTAAAGATATTTCTTTGAAATTTGGCACACATACTTAACATTATGCAATACAGTGACAGAATTATTTTCATTAGTCAGACTTGACCGTAAGAGGCACTTAACCTACCACTGAAATTTTATATTGGCTCTAACTTTGTTATTAGTAGAACATTTTAAAATTTTAAATTATTTTCTGAAAGAGAATTAAAAAATACAAAAATAAGATACTCTTAGGTCATACGCGTAGAGGCAACCGTTTGCCTTAAAATGCTTGTCCCAAGTTTTGGTATGTCGTTATGACGTGCAATTATCAGGTAGCCATGATCGCAAAAACAATGGGTGGTGCTTGTGACCTACAGTAAAGAACAATGATAAGTCAATTAAATACTTTGGTGTTATAGAAATTGTATTTTTAATTTCTGTTTCATTTACGAAAATGCCTCGACATAACGGACGTCGCTACATTTTCGTAAACACAAAACAGAAATTAAAAATACTATTTCTATAACACCAAAGTATTTAATTGACTTATCATTGTTCTTTACTGTAGGTCACAAGCACTACCCACTGTTTTTGCGATCATGGCTACCTGATAATTGCACGTCATAACGACAATCCAAAACTTAGGACAAGCATTTTAAGGCAAACGGTTGCCTCTACGCGTGTGACCCAAGAGTACCTTATTTTGTGTTTTTTAATTCTCTTTCAGAAAGTAATTTAATATTTTAAAATGTTCTACTAATAACAAAGTTAGAGCCAATATAAGATTTCAGTGGTAGGTTAAGTGCCTCTTACTGTCAAGTCTGGTTAATGAAAATAATTCTACCACTGTACTACATAATGGTAAGTATGTGTACCAAATTTCAAAGAGATATCTTTAGATTTGTCGAAATTACAATAAAAAGAAAAAATAAAAAATTGAATTTTAAGGCCCTATAACTTCTTAAGGAAGGACTTTCTGTCTAAGGTATATTAGGTTTAATCGGTTTATTTTAACCTAAAGAATCTATCACTAAACGCTGGCCCATTATTTCTGACACACCCTGTATATTGTTCGGATACGAGTACTTTTTGTTTATAAGCCTTATGAAGCTACAAAAGTAGAGTAATGCATGCAGAAGGTTTAAAAACATATTTGTAGTACAATCTACAACAGCAATTTTGTCCATAAATTATGTTAAGTTGTAATATTAATTGGTTAAAATTCGAAATGAATTCGAACGTGCTTCACCATCCAAAATACTTACTGAACGTTAAAACTGATCAGTTTATAAAAATAACTAGATCTGTTGTAATATTTTGCAAAACAAGGCCTTGTTATTGTAATATCTTGATAATATGCCGTAATGTAGTTAGAACCACAATTCGTAATGAAACTCTCTGAAATGAGAATGACAACATTTGAACTTCTCATTTATCGTACTGTAGTTGAAAATAGTTAATTCAGCTGATGAAGTAGTTTTGGAGCAGACGGCATTGTAAAGGCACGTAGACGATAACAACTTATAGGCAACACTGGAGGGCATCGCATTTGCGGCACAGTATATTCGTATTATACAGAAGGGCTCCTTATAGGGGGTTTATATGAAGGGCTTCGTAAAAACTGTTAAATATATTTTGATGCTTATTTTTAAAAAGTTACCCCTCTGAGGTTGCCTTGTTTCCGACAGTAATATTCAACATTTATATGCAATTTACACACTGCTAGCTGTAGTATTTCGCCCGGGCGTCTGAGTGCCTGACTTATGTACCGGGCTTGGTATCAGATGTAAGGTACGTATATATATATATATTGTTGTGATATCATATTGAGGTGTGAAGGTGCTTCAATATACTATTTTTGTTCAATAAATTTTATACTGATGATAATAAACCAGGGATGATGTGTGATGGGATTTGGAGCTTTCTATAATCTGTTTCTTTTTCTGCTTAAATCTATTCTAAAACATATTTTAGATCATTTATTTATTTTCTTTGGAGTAGAAAGGAATTATTATTGATTCTTATCTATTGCATGCGATATCCTATGGTTGATAGGTATTGTGTAA
>JABXWE010002691.1:0-26641 GCA_014611495.1 Limonius californicus | reverse complement strand
TCGAGCAGGGCAAGCGGTGCGTTTATACGCGGTGCGACATCCTCTGCGGCGGCTACCAGATCCTAAACTTTTTAGAAGATTAGAGGACCGAATTCTGTTTAACGGGAATGGTGCGGTGCCACCACGTGTAAATGCTGGTCGTCAGCGTCTACATGATGATGTAGCTCTTGATTTCATGAGAAATGATTCCTCAAGAAGCACTAGGTGAGTTGGCAGAGAATTAGGAATTAACCATATCCGCGTGTGGCGTGCCCTAAAACGTGACCAACAGCATCCGTATCACTATACCAGGGTGCAACACTTGCAAGATAATGATGGTCCAGTTCGACGTAGATTTTGCAAATGGTACCTCGATCATCACGAACGTGACTTGAATTTCCGAGATTCCATTCTCTGGACGGACGAATGTTTGTTCACACACTATGGTATTTTCAACGTACACAACGAGCACCTTTGGGATAATGAAAATCCACATTCAACAAGGATTAGAAATCACCAACACCGCTTCGGTTTAAATGTATGGGGTGGATTATTAGGTGATCGATTGGTAAGACATTTAAGCGTAATTTCCTATTCTTTTATTTCTATCCATTCCATTCCCTCTTTTTAGTTCTTCCACATTTTGCCGAATCGTGTAAACGCCCAAAATTATTTAAATTTCCTGCAACAAGATGTCCCGGAATTCCTAGTTGATGTAGCTCTAAATGCACGCCAAAATATGATGTTTATGCACGATGGAGCGGGCCCCCATTTCGCGTTAATTGTACGTGACTACCTCGACCATTATTTCCCTGATCACTGGATTGGCAGAGGCGGTCCAATTACTTGGCCGCCTCGTTCGCCCGATCTAACGCCATCCGACTTCTTTTTATGGGGTTACCTAAACTCGTTGGTCTACAAAACACCAGTGGCCAATCTGAATGAGCTGCAAAACCGCGTGTTCCAGGCAGCGCGAGAAATAACACCGGAGATGGTACGCAACTCTGTTCGAGCAGTCCAACGACGTGCTGAAGCTTGTTCAGTAGCAGAAGGTGGACATTTTGAACAAATGTTGTAATTACGTACTCGTCATAATTATAGTTTGTACCTTCTTTTGTTTTTAAAAATTTGTTATTATTAAGTTTAACCAACTGATTAAACACTCATAAGTTGAGATTCAACACTTTTTTCTGCGATTTTCAGATTTTTAAAACCGCGTTAGCTCGAAAAATAGTGGTCTGATGGAAACATGGTAGAGGAACTTTTTGTTTATTTTTTGTCGCATAACACCATCCCACAATCCGTGGGCGCGAATTTCGAAACATCCTGTAGAAAAATGTTAACAGTTTTTGCCAAAACAGTTATTAAATAAACAAGTATAATCACAATCCGGATTTCATAGCTAGTTCTGTCGAACTTTCTTGCGCTACTGCTGAACGTAAATAATTGTTAATCAATTTTAATTTTTAGACACTAGCAACGGCATCAGGAAGTGTTAAAAGAATTCTCAATGATATGAACACATTGGGAAAAATTTCAATTAAGTTATTTTTGTCAATATAATTTAGAACTTCTAGTGACGACATTCTCATTATTGAAATTCTTCTGATAATTAGAAGTTTATTTAATTTATTGAACGCATCTATATCAGAAGTGTTATCAACCGTCAATCCCTTATGTAACTCCTGACAACATTTTAAAATAATTACAGAATCTTTCATCATGGGATATTTAAATAATTTACTGTGATTTTCCAATTGGGAAAATCATTCCTTTGTGGAATGTATACCAGTATCCATTAAATACCATTTATAGCGACTTGCGCGAAGTGCCCATATAGATCGGCGCCCGGAAGCGGTGCATCGGCTACTTACCTTTAGAGAGTAACATTTCCCGGATGTTTTTGTATCCGGGAAATAAATCAAACTTAAAATATTAAAATTTTCAATAAATGCAAGAATCTAAACATGAAAACAAGTTGCAAAATAAAATCATTAATGGCATCTGTTTTTCAGATACTAGCTTTTCAAATCTGGGCTTGTATTCGATACAAACACAATAACATCATCTTTAAGTTCGAGGCGATTTCTTATTTTGCTTTTCATGGCAGTCACAGACGAGAAACGTAATTCGCACAAATATGTTTGTCCGCAAGCTAGGGGTATTGTTGCATTCTATTGGTCCAAAATTGATCAACGCTCTGGAAAAAGAAGTTTCAACGTTCCATTACATGATATTTCAATAAGCTTTTCTTTCATATTTCTCGAAATTTCAGTTTGTTTAAAGGAATTGTCTAAAATCAGATTATCCATCTGTGATTGTCATAACTGTTTTGGATTTCTTTGGGAAAATAGTCAATGAGCTGTTATTTTAAATTGTACAAACCAAGTTGCATATCAGCAATCAGGTGGTTAGAATTTATCATATTATCATCCTTAACTAAGTTTTCCATGAGTTCTTGAACGAATTGGAATGAGCCAAACTTTTTCACCATGTCACTTATTCTTCTTTGGATTGTATTATTAGAGAGGTGCATTGCTTTCAGCTTATTAGCCTGTTTTTCACCAATCATTATTTGCACCATTTCAACAGCTGCTGGTAAAATTAGATCTTCAGCAATTGTATGTGGCTTATTATTGGTTTTTGCAATGCGAAATGCAACTCGATAACTTGACAGTTAGTTAGTTTTTCATTAATAGTGGCTTCTGATGTAAAAGTGGCTTGCTCCTTATGGAGAGAGCGTAGCTATTTTTCAAAGAATTCTATAGGCTTTTCTTTTTTGTCTCGATGTTTGGTATTTAAATCTCCAAATAGCTTCTTCGATGGCTTCATGCTTTCTTTTGACAACACTTCGTGACAAAACACGCACTGGGGTTTCTGGGAAATAACGGTAAAACCATATTTGAGATATTCATCGCTGTACAATCTATTTTTCTTTGTATTTTTTGCACTGCCAGACGCGGGAGGTTCTAATGACCGTTTTAAAAATTTATCAGTCTTCAACGAAACGAATATAGCTCGTACATAACGTTAAAATATTTGCTATCGATTTATGGCACTCAATACACAGTCAGCTGTACAGTACACAATTTTGAAATGATGTCTATTCTCATCGCGGTCTGCTGCTTATATAAAGCAGACTATTCCAGATTATTCCAATGCCATCTAGCACCCTCCCGAATATGATTAACATTTTCGGAAATAGGGAGATCAAATAAATAAATAGCGCTACTTGGTAATGGATGGCGTCAGTTAGCCGTTTAGGCACTGATTCTGAATGAAGTTGAGTACTACAAGAGGGGGATCGAGAGAAAAATTTTGGCCAAAAGGGGATCACGTGTTAAAAAAGTTCAGCGTCCACTGCTCTAGATTACGAAAAAAGTGCACTGCGATCTACGGCAGTCTAGCTGTTACCATATTCGGTGAATCTCTAGTAAATCTGCCGATATTCGTTGCCAATGACTGAAGACAACACTGCTTGATAAGCAATTACGCTTGACCACTTTCCAAGTGTTTGATATAAACTTATTTACCTATCAATCAATATTCATGCTTGTGACCGTTCTTATGTAAACATTTTTTACGTATTTTTCAGATTATAAGTTTTTCACATTATATTAAAATATATTCATTATTTTTATTATGCACGCTAAGCATTAGATATTATCATAGGCTAATAAATACCTAGACGTCTCAAGTAAATGACAAACTAGATTCAATCTAAACCCGCTGGGACCTTTGCGAAAGATGGCGCTGTCAGTTATTTCCAGTACTACCTGCAGTTGACCAAATACACTTTCAAATGACAGATTTTCTACATCGTTTACCTGGGCCACGTTAACTCAGAAGCAGGTAGCAAAGCCCATACCGCCTTAACCCCAAGAATAAGGTGTTATGATGGTATTATTTTAATGAAAATGTTTCCAAATTTTACCTAGCCTAGAAAGTCACTTACAATCCTTGCCTATAAATATTTAATCTGTATATACTAGACAGGCGCTTCCTATTAAACATCGTAAGTAAATAAATTGGTATAATTTTTGAAAGTGAATATCTTTTTTGAAAAATTAAATTTTTGTTTTTTTCAATGTTCTCATGGTAGCCTTCGAATTTGGAACACTCTGTATGTATATATAAGTATGTAGGTATATAAAGAAAAAATAAATTTGCAACGTAGATAATTTTATTAACGCAGAGTTTATTTATAATTACACAAACAGTAGTACATCTAAATGATCTTAAGAAGAAGTAACAGCCATCAATAACGTATACACATTTAAGTGTGGGTTAAGTTTCGCAATTTTGCAACTCTTGTTTTAGCTTTGCGAATAAGTCGAGATTCCCAAGTGGTCTGCTTCAAAAGACGTACCAATAAAGCATACCTAATTATGAATTTGCGGAGCTTTTCACACTCCTCATTTTCAACAGAAATTAAGAATTCGGGAAACATTTGTATTACTTGCTTTTCTGCAACTTTATATAAATTATTAAGTATATTACAATTATGTTTAATCTTTGGGTAGACTTCTTCAAACACCTTCAAAGTTGTCAGTACCACATCGTTTGTTAAATTTGAGGGCGGACATAAGTTACCTAATTCTAAATTAGTCCTGGTTTGATAAGCTTTTTGTTTAATAAGCTCTTCAGTAGATTCGTTCATAACAGAACAGCTTTTTAACACGTTTTCGCATTTGTTGCACTTAAATTTAGATAAACATTTACGTAAAATGAATCCAGCAGTATATCTCACTGAACAATTTTCTAATGTAGCAGTTTTTAATGACGATTTGCTGATGGTCAGGTTCACGTTTTCTAAAAAACAACATGATGCAGTTGCATCGGGAGCCGTGGTTAAGGGTTGTGTATCATAATTGTTAAAAATAAATTCACTGTCATCATCTGTAATCATGTAAATTAATGAAATTTACTTTATTTGTATAAATGTCAATCAGAAAATAAAATAATAAATTGCAATTGTAATAAATATGTATACAGGAATAATTTCTTAACATTGGTAATCTTTATCTCTTAAGTTAATTCTGTTTAATCTCTCTAATGGAGACTATTTATTCCTTGCCTCACTTAAAAGCTTTATGCCTTACTTATACTTTACTCTTAAACTCAACTGTGTTATGCAATTGATAGAACTATTTATTTGTGCACATAAAAATCTATATATTATACTCGTATACATTACTATAATAAACTTTTAAAAAAAAATTCTTTTGCATTAAGTAAGAAAAATTAGGATTTTTCAAACAAGGTATTCACTTAACTTTAGCAATTGTAAAAGGTTGATTTTCAGTTTTGCTTTTTATTCCGTCTTTTTTTCTTTTGGTTTTTTTTGTCTTTTTTTCCATGGCCTTTTATTCCTATTACTAATTGCAATATACTTCTTAAATAAATTGGTATAATTTTTGAAAGTGAATATATTTTTTGAAAACGGCTGGTCAGATTTTGATGAAATTTTAAATTACAATTTTGAAACCGGGATGTTATAGAAGGCCCTAATAAAAACTGAATGATTTTTTGCCGAACTTTCTAGCTTCAAAATTAAGGCCGCTACGATTTTTTGATGATTGCGACTTTAACGCCCAAATACTCACAAACCGTTAATCCGATTGACAACAAAATTGTTTTTTACTTTTTAAAGTAGATTGCCTGCGGGGCCTTATAAGAATGTTTATAAATTTTGAGTTTAGTGCCCCGTTATTCAAAAACGGGGTATCAGATTTTTATGAAAATTCATATGTAAGGCCGTATGTAGAGTCTAACACAACGGTAACTTTTGAAAAAAATCCGAATAGGGAAAAAAAATTGGACATGATTTGTGGGACAGTTTAAAGTATGGGAAAGTCCAGGCGAAGTGTTTTGCTAATTTTGATTTAATGACGTTTTATAAAGATGTTCAGATTCACGTATTCTAAAAGACGACATGATGCAGGTACCTATATTGGAAAACGTGCGTGTGATAATTGTTATAAATAAAATCACTTTCATCTTCTTCGCAATTAGAACTTAACACGAATGTTTTTAATTTGGGCAAAACAAGTGTCTAAATCTCATGGATTTGGAAGTAGAGTTATGATTAAAACCCCCCTTATTCCGTATTACTAATAAAAAAATTTCTAAGGCGTCCCGATTTAAATAATTTTTAAATTATTATAAAGTAAATTAAAAGTTGACCTTGCCGACTGCATTAATCCAAGAAAACATGGAGGTACTTCATACCTACCAACACTTTAGCATCATTTACAATGTGTAATATCATGTCTGATGTAAACAAAACCTTTTTACCTGAAATGGAATGCTTTGGGGAATTTGAAATCTTTATCTACGTGCCTTATCTATAAGCTTTAATTTTGCAGTGAGAAAAGACGTGCCTAGGTACCTGAGTTCTCACTCAGTTCATAATGTTGACAGGACGTAGCGCGCTGATTGTTACGACATTGTGACCGACGGTGGCGCCGTTGTTAGAACAGGTCCCACACTAACCCATAAAATGAATACATTGGCCAGACGTCTAGGTATTTATTAGCCTATGATATTATTTAATATTAATTTATTCTGGTTTATGTACATATAATTAATATATTATAATTTCTTTCTTTCTTTAAACACTTTTTTCTAGATATCTTGATCAAATACGACGGGGTATTTGTAAAAATCTAAAGTACGTTATACAGTTATAAGTTGGCGAACAAACTTAACCATAATTGCTCATTCGTGCGATAAAATAGCCAAATATTAATTTTATTATACATGGTGTTTCTTACATCAGCGCAAATTTAATTTATTTCAAATAGCATTTTCTCAATTTTTTCAGAAGACCCTGTGTATTATTATATTTTTGAATTGGCACGTTAATTCTCCACAATTTTTAAGAATATTGTTCTATCCCTAAAAATTGGTATTTTCAGAGATATTTCTAATTTTTCACTACAAACTGTTCAATTATTCAATTTTTTATTATCTAATCGAGTAGCCATGATTTTGACATAAGTGAGTAAGGATTTGAAATGGAAAGAGCAACTCGTAACTTTTTCCAAAAACTATTGTTCATTGATCAGTCGACCTTCATCCAAAGTGGTAGCCGAAACCGTTGATGGACAAAGACAATGGACTGTATATGTTTAGGGAGGTATTGTGGGCGATTTTATCATTAGACCTCATTGTTTAATAGACATCAGAATGGTGCACATTATTTGTATTTCTTGCCTCAACTCCTGCAAAATGTCCCTCCAAATCTAATGGGAAATATGTGGTTCCAGCACGACAATTTCAATTTTCACAGGATATTGAAACATAATAAATACAAATCAATTTATAAGTAAGCCTCCCTATATAAATTCTCTGTTAGTCCGCAACGTCCCACTGTTGGGCAACGATCTTCCCCAATTAAGGGGGATTGTTGATCTACTATCCTATAGTGATCAAACCTCGGCGGTCCCATCAATTGGCCACCTAGCTCGCCAGACTTGATGAACTTGGATTTTTCCTAATGGGAACTTGTGAAACATATCGCGTACCAGATCCCTGCAACTACTGCAAAAAATAAGGGGCAAAGCATAATAGATGCTTTTGGTATAATATCGTCGAGTAGCAAATATGTCGTTTTTGAAAAGACTGAACGTGTGAGTTGAACAGAACGGAGGTCACATTGAGCATTTGGTATACATAAATACTTGAACTGAAAATAATCGTTTTCCTATCTATGTTATTAATAATAAATGATTTCACTTTATCTCAAAATCATGGCTATACTAGATTAGATAGAAATAAAAAGTTTAAGAATTCAACGGTTTGTAATGAAAAAGTAAAAATATCTCTGAAAATATCAGTTTTAGGTATAGGATACTACTCTTAAAAATTGTGGAGAATTAACGTGGCAATGCAAAAATATAATAATTTACAGTGTTCTATTTGAAAAAATCGAGAAATTGCTATTTGAAATAAATTAAATTAGCACTGATGTAGAAACACCATTTACACAATAAAATTATTATTTGGTGGTGGTATCGTATTAGTACATCACCTGGCTACATAACTGCCAAATATGCATTTTTAATTAATGGTAATACTCATGCACCGGATTAATTTGTAAAACCGTGCGACGACCACAATTTTTATATTTAAAAAAAATAAGAGATCGTCGGAAAGGTAATTTTACTATTTATAAAATAATACCTTGCATATGCTCCGCTGTAGCGAGTCACTCTGTATGATCATTTTCAGTGGCGTACATCACGGAAATCTAATTTAACGGCATGTCATCTGTCTAGCAAAAGGTTGTATACACAGTTTTCACAATTACTTTGCAAAACTTTAAAATTCAATTAATTTATAGTCAGCGAATGTAAGAATTTTCGCTCTTCTCTTAATTGTTTTAGTGAAAATCTTGTACATAAATATTATAGTTGCTCATTTAACCTTCTGCTCGACAGATGACATGACACTAAATTAGATTTCCGTGATGTACTCCACTGAAAATTGTCATAGTAATAAAGCATCACTTATTTGGTGACGCCACACCTTACTACGTTTATACAGCGAAAAATGAAAGTACGCAACCAAAAATCTTAAGCTGTATGTTACATAACACGCAAAACACGAGTTCGTTTTCAAAGTGACATGTGAACATACAAGAACAGGGCGCGAACGCGATGGAAACAAAATCCCTTTACACAGAAACTATGAAATATTAAAAACCAAAATCGTAACTGTTACAACTACGTTACACGACCTTACGAATAAACATCATGTTACTCTGTAATTTAACAAAAAAAATAGAACTTTTTAGTTTTTTAGAATTGGCACTATCAATACTAAATAATAAGTAGTTGATGACGTACACGCAGACTAAAAGCAACTTGACTTTAGGCTGCCTTTGGCGTTAAAGACATTTTTTTGGGTTTCAAGGTTATCACTGTAAGATGCAAAGTTGAATATTTCTACTTTTAGTAAAAATATTAAAATAAGTTGCCAAAAAAGAAACGGTTTATTTAAATAACTTAGCAGATATGTACATACGTAAGTATTCATAATAAAACTCGATTTATATTTAAAAAAAATGGCCATTGACCGCAACGCAACACTGGTCTAAAAATTTATATTCTTTAAATATCATCTTAATATTTTAACATTTCGTACCTAAATTTTCTTGTAGATTAGTTCGATTCTTCTTTCGTTCTTCTCCGCAAAAACGTCGATGACCCTTGAAACAAATTCTTTTCGGGTTGCAGACTCTTTGACCATGCCTTTCTCGATTGCCAAAGTAGACAAGTTGGAAAGCTCTGTATTTGTCATGGTTTTCCGAAGGTAGGTTTTAATTCGTTTAAGAGTGCTCATGCTTTTCTCGCACGAAGATGTTGTAGCTGGAATGCTTAGTACCAGGGAAAGTAATTTAACTACTTCCGGCAGAACATCTTTCAGTTCATTATTTAAGAGAAGTTTAAAAAGTTCGTTGGGTGGTACATATTTATCTTCACTCCCGTAAACATATAAAAGTTCTCCTTTTAGTTTTGTCTTATCAAAGAAAGGATAGAGTCGTATTAGGTTTTCCAACATTTTATCCGGAAAATTATGTGTGGTATTGTAGAAATCAAACCTTTTCTCATTTAAAATTTCAACAAAGTCCAGTTCTTTGAAATCCTGAAACCTAGTTTCCAAGTTAACTGTAACCGAGTCTAGGATTTCGTAGGCGAGCACTCGAAGCTGCTTAATGATGCTATTGAATTTGGTATGAGCCTTTCTCTCTTCTTCCTCTTCCGACTCTTCTACTTCCTCGTCTACGGGACTTCCTAATAAGTTCTTGGCATTCTCAATACAGGCGTCAATTGTTTCTTCCGTCCTTAAGTGTTTGATACAGTTCAAACAGTTTTCTATTTCACTGTTACACTGCTTAATGTCCACGCTGTTAGTTTGCAAAATATCAAACAGTACACTTGTGTACACAAATATACGACTGTAGAGCTGAAGTAAAAATAAGAACTTTGGATCTTTAATAATGTTTCTTAGTCCAATGGCTTGAGATATGGAATTGCTATCCCAACCGTCATTTTCCAAAACGTCGGCAAGAGCTGTTCTTATTTCGAAATAATGTTCGATTATAGTATCGACCGCCCGCGAATGAAAATTCCATCCTGTTTCAGACGGATGTGGCAGTTTAAAACCTTTTTGCCTAAGGAGATCACTTCTTTTACTTGAGCGACTAAAAAAACTGCGAAAACCGGTAAGTTTTGCTACGAAAAGCTTTACTTGTTTTATTGTTTTAGAAGCATGAAGTAATACTAAATTTAGTTGGTGGGCGTAGCAATGGATGAATAAAGCGTGAGGATGTGTCCTTTTAATAATAGTATGAACACCATCGGTTTTTCCTGCCATTGTGCTGGCGCCGTCATACGTTTGTGAAACTAATTTGTTTGGGTTTATTTTCCACTTTTCGAGCACTTGCAGTAGGACGCTAGCTAAACCTTCAGCCGATTTATTTGCAGAAACATCAAAAAACCCAACAAACCGTTCCTCAATGTTTCCGGTCAACAGGTTAGCGTATCGCAAAATAACGCTCATTTTGGTCTCAGTTGAAACATCCACAGTTTCGTCGACCTGGACGGAAACATAAATACTATTTTCAACCTCATTTAAAATTTGTTCGTTAACAACGTCGGTAACACACTGTATTAATTCATTTTGAATATCTGAGGAGGTGCCCTTAAAAACCGAATCAAGTATTAAATGATTTTTTATGTGAGACTCTTCTTCCGCCAGAAAATCTAAAGTTTCCAAATAATTTCCTTTGTTTAAGGACGTTTCGGACTCGTCGCGTCCACAAAATGCCAACTCTTGTCTAGCTAAAAAACAAGCTGTCGATATGAGTCGACTTACGATTAATCTGTTTTGATCAACTTTTTGATTATGCTTTAAAGCAGCTAATCGTGTGCTTCCTGAAAGGGCATGGTCTATCCTACTCTTTCCGATTTGCTTAAATTTCACTGCTGCGTGAATATGTTGAGCAGAACATTCGTGTTTCCTAGCTTTAGCAGAAAAATTCTTTAAACTTTCTTCGCCAATTCCCGTTTTGCACCACTCGCTATCGTTATTAGAGAACAACAAACAGTAAAAACAAAACATTTTATTTCGTTTTGCACTCCCTGTTAACCACTTGTAATTATTGTACCAGTTTTTGTGGAAATGCCTGGTAAATTTACCGTCTTTTTTAATCATTAACAGTTCAGGAGTAGGTTGCTTAGATTTTAAATCAATTTTTTTCTTTAACGATAATCGCGAAAAAGTGACTGCATGGGTAATTAAGTTGTCCACTAAGTCCTCACACACATTCATGATTAAATGAACTATATAGATCGATAATCACACCATTTTACTTATACAACTTAAACAACGAACACACCCGGTGCTGGTATAGCATAAAACATTCGGGTCAATGTATGCAAACATAGAACAAAACTTGTGAGCTAGCTAGCTACAGGCTAGCCTAATCGACATATTACAGTTGCGTATTATGCGCTTCCCCCTCCTTGTGAATTGTGGAGTGATTCTATATAAACGGAGCGTCAAGATTAAGGCTGAAATGCAACAGCCTAAAGCCGAATTTACACGTGTTTAGTAGCTAAAGCAAGTGACTAAATCAAATAACTAAGTAATTTTGTAGAATTGTGTTTAGTGAGTGTCTACACACAATTTAGTTAGACTGCTTATTTGCCTGCAAGTGCAGCAACGTACAGTAGTTCGTTCATAAATTAAAAAGTATATTTTCAGCAGTGGCGGCCGGTGAGGTTTCAACAAGTAGGGGCGCATTTTAATTTTGAAGGCAAAAATATTTATTATAAGAAGTTATTATAAGAGAAACTCACCTGAAATTGATGAGAAGTTCTTAAAAACACGTTCAAAGTTTATAAAATCCATTCTTGTAAATTTCTTTCAAATAATAATATAAGATAGTCATCTAATCCGCAATTACTTAACAAAAAAACACACCCGAACACATTTAATTTTTAAAATGAAATTCTGCTCGTCGATTTTTCATCGAAATAAATATGTCCGCAACTTTTTCTTAAAAATTATCAATTTCTTTAACTAAACTCGTGCTGATAGACATTGTAGCCAAAGCATTCGAGCGATCGTTAAGCTTGGTGTTTCGTAAAAAACATTTTACACGCTTTAATGTGGAAAAGCAACGTTCAGCTTCGGCGGTTGTCATAGGTGTTGTTACAGTAATATTTAGAAGTCTCAATGTTTCTATAAAAGTTTCTTCAAGATCATTTTTTAACAAAAATTTTAAAATATTCATAGGACCAGATCTTTTTTTAAAAGTCGGATCTTGTGTATATAACTTCCAACTGGCTTTTTAATCTCATCTTAGAGAGCATGGGATAGAAAGAAACTACTCTGTCTAAATTATAAGTTTATAAGTCTCTGCAAAAAAAACGATAGGTGTAACATCTGTTCTGTGCTTTTCTCTCCATTTTTGTGTTAATTTTAAATTCGGCGCGAGCCTGCGTAATGTTTTAATTCGAAGTTTTTCTTCAATTGGAAGTCTTGAAAAGTCAGTCTTTAAGAAGTTATCAACATTATTCATTGTTTACTAGTCACAAAACTGCACTTTTGAACACAAAACTTTGAGCGTGGGCGAATCTGTTCGGCCCACTAAATGAATGTTATAATCAATAATTATAATATACGTACGGCCAGACGATGTTTGCCGAATACAGAGAAACCTGGGGGCCCAATGGAAGCCACCTTCATGCCTGAAGATATAACCGTGCAAGGCGATCGCGAACTTTGAGGCGAAAATCGCGGAATGGATGACAATTTAAACGTTGAAACGTTAGATATAGAAAACAAACACTTGCAGAGTTAGTTCATTTTAATTATTTGTTAAATAATTACGGCCCTGGCGCAAGTAAGTATAATGATTTCTATTTACTTCACTAAACAGTTGACTATTTTTTTAGTATACAGGGTGTTCGGATAATAGGGAACCATACATTGATGGTGAGTTCTACGCATTAAAATAATAAAAAAACTTCATATGCAGTATTGTCCGAAAATCGTTATTGGCGAAGATACAGGTCCTCAAAGTTTAACATTTTTTATAAATTTTTTATTTATTTTCTATAACTGAATAGATAAATACTTTAAACTTGGTGTACGTTCTCTTTATTGCAATGTTCACAAACGGGGACCGCGGTAGAGTAATGGCCGCAGCGCTTGGCTTGGAGTTATTCTACCAAAGTCGCTCAGGTTCGAATCCTGAGCACTGCACTTTCCCAGGGTGTTTGTGGCGTCTGGGGCATGGGGTTTTTCAAGGGTGGGGCATGTTTGACCTGTGAATAGCACGAAATGTGCTGAGCCGGGGTAAGCTGGGTGGGATGGGAATCTCGGAGTTGACGATTCTTAAAAAAAAAAAAATGTTCACAAACAAAAAGAAAAATAATCGATAATATGTATTTTGAACTGGTAGTTAACCTAAAACCATATTTTCTTTTTAGTCATAACTTTTTATCTGAAGACATACCTCCGATTTAGACGCGGCATCTTGTAGGGAATAAAAAAATTCAAAATTAATACAAGCCCTCAAAGTTTAACTTTTTATTCATAGAACACCTACCAAATATCATAAATCTAAATTTAACATAATAAAAAAACAACACACGGTTTTATGTTTTTTTTAACTTTATGCTACCTTTATAAACATTCACAGCACATGTTCGAAATGCCCTCCGTTCATGCGTATATAGCTCTGCGCCCGTAGCACCAACGATTCCCTTACGCGCGCGAATGTTGCTAGTTGATCACGTATAGTTTGACAAGCATCTATTATACGCTGTCTCAACTCTTCTACATTCTCAACAGGAGTAGCATAAACAATAGCTTTTAACCATCCCCACAAAAAAAAAGTCCAGAGGATTTAAATCTGGCGATCTTGGCGGCCATGGGACTGATCTAGCCCGTCCTATCCATCTTTCCGGGTAGGTTTGATTAAGGTACTGGCGCACTGCATTACTGAAATGAGCAGGAGCTCCATCCTGTAATAACCACATGTTTCTTCTGACTTCCAACGGAACATCTTCAAGTAACTGTGGGAGATCGTTCTCTAAGAAAGATAGATAAATCGGTCCTGTTAATCTATGCGGAAAAAAATGAGGTCCTATTAGTTGATCTTCAAGTATCCCAACCCATACGTTTACGGAAAATCGTTCTTGGTGACCAGCTTCAATAATTTTGTGTGGGTTTTTTTCTGCCCACAAATGAGTGTTTCGAAAATTTATAATTCCGTCTCTAGTGAAACCTGCCTCATCTGTATACAAAATGTGAGACAGAAATGCTGGATCAGTGGCGCGTTTTTGCAAAATCCACTCGCAGAATTCGAGTCGCCGTGGATAATCACCAACCTTTAATGCCTGAACCTTTTGAAGATGGTAAGGGTGTAACAGTTGTTCGTGAAGAACTTCCCAAACTGTGGAGTTAGACACTCCCTCCGTTAAAGCAATCCTTCTCGTACTAGTCCCAGGATTTGCCTCAACTAGATCTAAAACTCTTTCTTCCATTTCTACACTACGCGTTGTCCTTGGCTGTCCACGATTTAATCGAGAAGAAATAAATGAACCCCCCTCTCGAAGGCGTCGATCTATGTTGCCAAACATATTTTTATTTGGAATTCGGTGATTAAGAAATGCTTCCCTATAAAGACGTTGCGCTTCTCTTGCATTACCATTTGCTCGTCCGTAAAATAGGTGCATATCCGCCATCTCAGCAAAAGTATAATTAAAATTCATTGTTAACACAAACTCAAACGTCAAGTTAAACAATAATAATTGCATGTAAACAACTAGATAACAAACAAACAAAAATTGCTTTTTTGTTATCAAGGCTAATCAGATAATGACCCTGAAAAGAAAAGCCTTAACACTTTTGATGGAATTTCCAACCAAACGGTTTATGTTACGCACACCAAACAAGAGTAAATTAATTTTGAATTCTTTTATTCCCTACAAGATGCCGTATCTAGATCGGAGGTATGTCTTCAGATATAAAAGTTATGACTAAAAAGAAAATATGGTTTTAGGTTAACTACCAGTTCAAAATACATACTACCGATTATTTTTCTTTTTGTTTGTGAACATTGCAATAAAGAGCATGTACACCAAGTTTAAAGTATTTATCTATTCAGTTATAGAAAATAAATAAAAAATTAAAAAAAAATGTTAAACTTTGAGGGCCTGTATCTTCGCCAATAACGATTTCCGGACAATACTGCATATGAAGTTTTTTTATTATTTTAATGCGTAGAACTCACCATCAATGTATGGTTCCCTATTATCCGAACACCCGGTATAATATATTTTTAGTTATTTGATTTAGTCACCTGCTTTAACTACTAAACACATGTAAATTCGGCTTAATACATAGTTGCCGCAGCTGTCCAGTGGTCTTTAAACTTAGGGGTGTAGTAGAAATTAGGGCGGTACCCAAGCAACAGCTAGTATAATTTCAGTTCCATAAATTTACAATTTATATAACTGTGCTACCTTATTTATTGTTAAATGACTAATTTGTTTTAATTGAACTTGTAAGTACTGTAAACTATTAATGAGACGGATCCTATAATAAACAAAAAAAGTATATCAACATTTTTAATCATTACGCGATGGTGTTTGTATTTTGTCTTTTGTTTTGGTGGAATACACATCTAGCCAACTTCAAAACGTGCAAATAGCAGACGGCACAGGGAAAAATTTAATTCAAAGGGGTTCTAAGTTTAATGAAATGCCCATTATTCATACAGGCTGTCCCAATGTATAACGCGGGCGTCGGAATAAATGCGACTGGTAGCCAAAGGGATAAAAAACAAACATTGTATTATTTTGTGTTGTTGCTATATTAGGGGAAAGGGGGGTAAAGTGGAAGGGTTAGTTTAGAATGTAACTCAATTGATGATAAACAGAGTAAGGAAGTCTGGACATGATTTTTCAGTAAAATAATATATCTACTTTCTAAAAACCAAAACAACTTCAACCAAATATTTAGTTAAAGTGGAAAAAAATTAATGTTAAAAAAGTCTCCTTTTTCCATTTTTCCCTCATCGAGGGGGTAAAGTGGAAAGTGTAACGGGGTAAAGTGGAAATGGAATAGTTGGTTAAGATTACAGAAACATGATGACGCAAACATTTTTAATTTCTCCCCAAATTTACAGTAGAAGTACATTTTGAGATATTTAAATGATAGATGTATAATAAGTAGCCACCTATTTCTTCCTCAAATTAGAACAGACATCTTCTTTGCAGAAATCGCAAATGAAGATCCCTTTTACGTAAGCTGTACAGAGTTTGTGAGCCCAATGCTGACAAATATCCAAATCTCCTTTCCTATTGAATCAGCAAAAGGTTCATCACATATTAGGCAAGGTAAGTCCTCCTCTGGTAACAAACTTTCTTTGGGGGACTTAGGAATTATTATTTTCTTAAGAGTTTTCTTGGTTGTAGTTTTTTTTCTTTCTTTCATCATTCCACTTTCTCGACGGAACCTTTTTCTTTTTGTGTTTTTCAACTAGGTCATTTTTAAAGAGTGAGGTAGTTAGAATTTCCGATTTTTGACATCGTCGCCTCCGCTGTATTTCTGTGGTCCTTTTTGCTTTTGGCAGAGGTAAAACATCTTTTGGAGATACATCAAAATGACTCTTGCTCGTTGACGTGGTAGAGCAAGAGCTACCAAAAAAAAACGGGTACGTGAAATGGGAGGTGGAGTAATTAAACGATCAGGAATAATCGACTTATCAGACGAAGAAGTGGCAGGAATAGGAGACAATATTGCTGAGGTACTGGGAAGATTGGGCTGTTCAGCCGAGGTACTGGGAAGATGAAGGGTTGAAATAGAAGGAGGTGTACTGGGTAAAGCTGTTCGGATGGTAAAGCGTCATTTGAGGAAGTATTTGGTTGTTGAATGAGATTCTCTTCTGGAATAAAATGTACTTCTGATGGGGCAGGACAATCAATGCATTAAGGTATCGCGAAGAGATTTTGGAACCTTTTATTAATCAGTTAGATGACCAAGAGCTGCGGGAAGGGTACTTCCAGCAGGATGGCTCGCCTGTTCATTGTACTCTGGAGAACTTGAATTTTATTCAGAAATTCTTCGACAATAGAGTAATCAGTTGGAACACTCCAGTTGCTTATCCACCCAGGTCCTGTGATTTAACAACGTTGGATTTTTTTGTCTGGCCCTATGTGAAAAATTCAATTTATCAGACACCAATACAAAATTTAGATGAGCTTGCAGCAAGAATAATCCATAAATGCATCGAAATAAATAACTCACAGCACATGCTCGAAAATGTGTCTCGAAGTTTACAAAAACGAGCAAGATTGTGTATAGAGCAAAGGGGTGGACATTTCGAACACTTGCTGTGAAAGAAATCTTCACGAAAAACCTGTAATTTACTTACCTTAATAAATTACAAATCAGTTGCAACTAAATACTTGTTCATTTTCACATTTTGTTGGGCCAAAATTTTTAACTATTTGAACTGTCACACAGTTTGACATACAGGTAAATGTCATTCAAAGCTCATTACAGCTGACTGCAGACGGAATAGCTTTTTTTCTAGGCCTGCTGCAATTGACTTTTTAAAAAATCGCTTTGTATATACGTACAGTGCCTTCAAAAAGAACTGAAACCCACGTGACCACAAAATATAGCAGGAATATAGGCAACCCATCTTACACTTTTGGTTAACTTTTTATTCAAAAATCCCCAAGCCGTTTGTTAACTTATCAAGGCTTGCTTGTTTACATACTAAACCTCACGTTGAGTGGTTGACGCATGATGGAGAAAATCTTCAAAAAGAATAAACTCCTGGAATTTGTTTGTTTCTCGTTTAAATAACGTTTATTAATATGTACTCTTTACGTACTAGTGGAACTCAACATTGCAATATATAATCTCGAATTATTTAGAAATTATATCAAACAAGATCGTTCAAATCAAGATATTTGAAAATTGTTAAAACTAGGACAGCACCACCAAAACAAGTCACTAGTTAATTACAATAAATGTTGGAAATGTTCGCCACTCGCGTTCAGACATAAATTTACTCGCCGTTTCATATTTTCAAATACACGCGGTAATTCCTCCACAGTTATGTTTCGAATGTTCATCTCAATTGTTTGTTGCATTTCTTCAACGGTATGAAGGCGATTTTTAAAGATGCAGGTTTTCAACCGTCCAAATTAATTCAAATCCGGGGGTGTAAGATCTGGACGTCGAGGTGGCCACAATCCTCGACTAATAATTCGATCATTGTAAAACTCTTGTATGTATCGTAGAAATGGTCGAGCAGTATACGCAGTAGCTCCATCCTGTTGGAAATATCCATATCGTAATTCATCATTATGCAGCTGCTGGAAAAATTGTTGTAAAATAATGGTGCGATATCGTTCTCCATTTATTGTTTCCTCAAAAAATATCGGCCCTATTATATGTCTCCTTGACATCTCTATCCAGATTCCAACCTTACGGGGGTGTAACTCGGTTTCCACGAATTCATGAGGTTTTTCCGTAGACTATGTGCGATAATTTTGACTATTAACATAGCCTGATAAATGAAACCAAGCTTCATCGGTAAAAAGAGTTAGATCGAGTCCATCATTAATCATTATTATTCAAGTTTTCGTTGAACCACTGACAATACCGCACTCTTTGTTGATAATCGCTTGGGTATAATTTCTGAACAACCGTCACTTTATAGGAATACATATTGAGATTCTTCCGCAACGCTTTATGACATGTTCCAACACTAAGTCCAGTTTGTTGCGATAACTGTGCTACTGATTTCTTTGGACTCTGGTGCATCCGTTCCTGAATATCTGCCACTACATCTAGCGTTAAGACAGTGGGTCTACCAGTTGACTTTCCCTTACAAATGCAATTGCTAGTTTTAAATCGGTCAACCAACCTACACTTGTGTAGTTTAAATACGTCATAATCAATAATTACATCAGGGTACTGTTGAACAAATTGTTCGATGCAAGAATGTAGAGAGTATGACCAATTTCCATCTGGATTAAGGGTAGCACTACGAAAATGAGCCATTCATATAAAACTATCCTGCTCTCTTGTAAACGGCATTACTGGTTGGCAAGATAACCTAAAAAATCATAAATTTAACATTACCTTTGATATATATTATAAACCCCTTACCTTTTAACACTCTTCAATGAGTTTTGAAAAAAACTGATTTAGAAAATGTAGTAAAATAAGGCAAAATTATTATAAACAAACAAACAACGACAACAGAAACTGACAGCAATAAAATTGACAGTAACACTTACGGGGAATTTTTAGTTACCACGAGTACCAATCCTGAACTGACTTAAACATCTAAATCTAAAACTCCCTAGGCCACTGCGAATTAAAGGTCACGTGGGTATCAGTCTTTTTTGAAGGCATGGTATAAAAAAAGACGATAGTTAAAAATTTAAAGTTAAAGTTATCTGTAGCATAGTGGGGTGTCTTCCAGGATGTCTTGTAGCTCTTCAGGTAGGGTCGGTGCTTCGCCAAGAAAAATTACAAGTGGGTGCCTGAATTTTTTCTTAGGCTTTCCGCGGGGGATGGTAAGGGTCCTTACCATCCTCATGACTTCCTCGCGGTTCTGTTCGATCATCCTGATCACGTATCGGTTCTGGAGTGCGGCGAGGCGGCCGCCGATCGGGAGAATGCCGCCCAGGTGACAGAATTCCTCCGGCGATGGAATCGGTCCAAGCGCAGCATCCTCCTCGCGATAGCCCTCCCCTTAGTCCAGAACCCCGTGATGTGGGTCGATGTGGCGTTGCAGGTTCTCGACAAGTAGGCGCTTACGGCGCCAGCCGTTGGGCGCAGACTGTCGCAAACTTCAGATCCATGGCTGGGGTGATGGGGATGGGAGCCCGGGTTTATGGCATATCACTTGCTTATAGTGACATGAATGTAATTGCCGGCGTATGCAAATAAGAAGCCGCAATACATTTTGCACGTGTTCGCGGCAGTCGGGAAAAAGGCTAGGAAAGGTTGTTACGGTGAACCGGATGATAGGAGATAGAATGGAGGGAATACTATCCATAGAATTTTTTTCTGGTGCGGGGGCACCGACGGTCTTCAGGGGGCTTCCGGGGTGGCGACTTCCTGTGGGAGCTAGGAACACTTCAGGGAAAAGGCGACATGGTTCCCTCCGCAGTTTATACACTTGAGCGTCGCTTCCGGTTTGCAAGCCGCGGTCAGGTGGCCTCCTCCACAGAGGCCATAAGAGGCCTTCCTTTCCTGGAATTTAGTGGTAGGATGGTCAAACTTCATGCACCTTCGGCACTGGATGGGCAGAGGTTTGAGAGCGTGGGAAGGTTAGGCCTTGTATGTGTGGTTAAACATACGTGGGCCGTGGGTCAGGAGAGCTTCTAGGGATGCTTGGCAGTTGGTGCCCTTGGAGCGGATTTTCCAAGCGTTGGTGGGTGCTAATCCCCGTGCAGCTAGGGCTTCCTTGGCCTCTTCCGCCAGGACGTCGAGTTCCACTCCACGAACGACGCAGGAAAAAGAGGGGGGCTTTGGGATCGGCACCTTCCTGGCTGCTGGTCACCGCGAGGTGACCGAGATAGGTTTCCCTAACTGGTGGCCCACAGCTTCCGGCTTTTCTCGTAAGTTCGGCTGGTGCGAAGATATGGAGGCGGTTCCATTGGGAAAGACGGTGGTGGCCATTAACCCAACCTTCTGTAATAAGGCCTCGAAGGCCTTAGGTGATGAAGATTCACGGGGTATTCCTGAAATCAAATACGTGAAAATTAGTGGGGCCGAGGAGGAAGATGATGACACGGGGGATGTTGTCGAGGTGCGGCGGCGACATCTTGGGAGAATGAATTCTTCGGTTACCACATCGCACCCATTGTCACAGCGACTGTGGCGATGGGGCTGGCATCGGGAAGGCGGGCGTCGGAACGGCGGACGGTGGGGTCGCAACATCGGACGTCGCTACCTCGGGCGTCGCTACGGCTAGCATCTTAACGGCTGGCGTCGGAGGAGCCTTCCTATGGTGGTACAGGCGTGATTTTTTCCCGTGGCGGTGATGGCTGCGGTATTTACAGAGGTTGTAGCTGTAGAAGCGGTGGTGGCGGGGACGGCGACGGTGGTAGTGATCTGGCTACTGGTGATGCTAGCATCTCGGATACGAGAGCGCTAGTGCTCAAGTGTACTGAACGGGATCTCGGTTGGAAGAGAGGACGAGCGCGACCTTCTTCATCTTCAAGGTTCGCGTCCCAGGCACGTAATTTTTGAACCTCCGTTTCAGCGTACGGTATGTGACAGTACCCACGCCAAGAGCATAGTTCAGTTTTTGGACAACTTCGGCTGATTTACCACCCGTTTTGTACTCATACAAGACATTGTTCGTATTTGTTTCCTGTACATTTTCCATTCAACTAGATTGAAACACAATTAACAATAAAACCAAAGTTAATGTTACTCAAATACGAACCACAAAATACACTTCCAAATGATCTTCACACAAACACTATCTAATAACACTTATATTGAGACGAATTGGGTTTCAATAGCAAAAAACGAAAACCACAATTATTTTCCTACCAATCTAATATATTAAGAATCTATAGGAAACTGCATTGAAATTACTAAAATAAGGGTTTCTTATTGTCACTACAGCTACATTATCATGTGGCCCTTTTCACATGGGGTTTCTTTTAAATAGTAGACGAAATATTAAAGCTTGTTGTAAAACTAACTAAATCTTTGAAAATGTGCAACGCATGCACTTTCGTAAAAGAGCATACATTAACTGTACAATGAATTGCAGGGACAAACTTCTAGGGCTTAAAGTATACATGAAAACAAACATTTTTTTGTTAATAAATGTATGGTCAGAAGTATTTCCTTTCAGGGATAAAGCTTCTCAAAGATTCGTTAAGAAACGCCTAAATGTAGACAACTCAATTTACTACCTACTATTTGTTTCCATAACGACGGAAATTAATACATAAAGCCGTCTTTCCCACTTCCCACGTCATTATGGAAACAAATAGTAGGTAGTAAATTGAGTTGCCTACATTTAGGCGCTTCTTAAAGAATCTTTGAGAAGCTCTATCCCTGAAAGGAAACACTTTTGACCATACATTTATTAACAAAAAGTGTTTGTTTTCATGTATACTTTAAGCCCTAGAAGTTTGTCCCTGCAATTCATTAACACCCTGTAGATTACACAGCAATTCGGAATTAAAAGATTCCTTAAAACTGAGCCAGGAATTTCTATAATGTCGCAGAATCTGTTGCAAATTAACAAAGGCACGCACCCCTTGAAAACCTAAACAATATTAAGTAACCTTTCGCGGTACAATGCAGAAATGCAAGAAGAGAAACTTCAAATACAAAAAATGTACACATTCAAAGATTTATGTCCTGAAGCAAAAATTTAAATATTATAGAAGTAGTCTAACCAATGTTTTAGGTATGTGGTTTTGTCGGTTTAAACTCAGCATGACTTGCCGAAATAGTTCCCCTTTAATTTGTAGCCTTGTACTTTCCCAGCTGATTATTATTAATAGTTCCTGCAGTACAAGACCTAAAAACGATTTGATACAGAATTACAACACCTTAAATACGTATTGATAAGTACTCCTAAACAAAACCAGTTGCTAGAAAATAGTGCCTTGAAACCACATAAAAAATAAGTATTACGTTTACAAATATTATGTCGGAGTTAATACTTGCATGTTAGTGTGGAACTTCGAATAAAGCAGACATACAGCGCTGTCAGAAATTCTCGAATACCGCATAACCGCACATTTAAGCAACGCGCCTAACTGTTATAAATACTGCCAGCAGGCGCAGTGGGAAGAATATATACACGAGAAATGGTCATCAGCGTAAAACTGCTACAAGAACTCCAAGGTCTTTAAATCTCAAATGGTCGTAACAATGTGGTATGACTGGTGACATTCCAAAATATACTCATAATATTCTTAACTGGACACGTACTGTTAAGAAATTGTGTATGATTTATTTGAAACAAACTTCTTCTTTTTCTTCTACGCTTCATGGATTAGACTATATACTATATAGCCTGTTCCGACACCCATCGCTTTCGTGGCCGCCCAACATGCCTTCGTCCATTCGGTTTGTATTTTACAGCAGCATGCGGAATTCTATCTTTCGACACTCTGTTTACATGTCAACTCCAATTATTTCTGTTAACTTTTATTTTTTTCATTGAGATAATTACTATTTAATTCTTCAATAGCGTCTTTTCGAATCCTTTCTATTCTTCTGCAACCTCTTATACTGCGTAAAAATTACATTTCCGCAGATTGTATATTTAACTCTTGTTTCTCGGAAAGGATCCATGCTTCGCTGCCATGTAGAATGGTAGGGACTGCCACTGTCTGTAAAATTTGAGTCGCGTCTTTTTTCTTGTTTTGTTTCTAAGCGTTTCATGTATTGTACCGCATATTCTTTTGAATTTTGCTACGCTGATTTCAGGATCTTGTTCCACCTCTGCTGATAGTTCGCATCCCAGGTATTAAATTTCGATACATGTTCGATTATTTTATCTTCTATTACTATTTTAGTTCTTATTTTGTGTTTGTCCCAGAATGCCATTGTTTTGGTTTTGTTAGCGGAAATATTTAGTTTATATTCTTTGCATATATTTTTTAACTTGAAAATTGCTTTCTGAAGGTTATCTTCGGTATTCTGCATTATTACTACGTCATCATCGTATAGAATTGAACTTAAACGTGTTTCTAGGTTTAGTTGTATCCCTGTGTCAATGTCTTGTTTCCATCTTTGGACGGCGTCGTCAATATACATACATATTAAAAAGAGTCGGGGAGGTACACCATCCCTCTCTTACTCCTTTGTCGGTAGGCACTTCAGTCTTCAGGTATTTATTTTCTAGTATGACGGTTGTGTTTCTATAGAGACTATGGATTTCTTCGATGATATGTTGTGGGTATCCTCTTTGTTTCATTATTTGCCATATCCTGTTCCGATCTAAGCTGTCGAAGGCTTTTTCAAACTTTATAAAAGCTAGGTGCGTCTGTAGGTTAAACTCTCTTCGCTTTTTTATAACTTGTTCGATGGTAAAAACACCACCCATACAGCTTCTTCCTTTTCTAAAACCTATTATTCTTTATGTAAGATATTTTTGCTTACCGTGAAATTGCGAAATATTCTTTTAGAATCTTTGCATACATTTGTAGGTTGGGTCCGGTAGACTTATTCCCCGGTAATTTCCTGAGATGTTTCTATTCCCTTTCTTGTATATCGAAATAACCTTTGCCAGCAGCTATTCTTCTGGGATGTATTTAACACATGTTAAACAGGGGAAGCATTCTTAAATGTAATAGTGTTTCTCCATATTTAAATAGTTCCATGTTGAGACTATCTAGGCCAGTAGCTTTTCTATTTTTGCCTTCTTTATGCTTCTGCGAATCCTTGCATAATTATGTTATCCAATCCAATGTTATCGCTCTGTGTGTATATCTCGTCTGATGTGTTTTCGACATACCAAAGATTTGTATAATATTCTATTCAAAGGTTATTGTCAATGTTGTCTATTTGTATATTTAAAACAAATTGTTGATATTGTATCTAAAAGTACATGATTATAGTTAATATTCGACATAAATGGAAAAATTACTTTAACTACCCTACTGCCAGTGCTGTATTCCTATAAAAAGTTTTGGGTATACGCCGCCCAAATTTTTTTTGTATATGGTGGTATATGGCGGGTAACAAGAACATACAGAATGGTTTATTAAAATTACATCAAATTATTTACAATATCATTTCTTAACCTACTTACAGCCTATAACCTACAACTATATACAGGGTGAGTCTATGACGAATCAGCTTGATATCTCGCTTATTTCTAATATTAGAAAAACTATTTTTGGACAGATTGTAATAGGCAGTGTTCCGAATGCATGCCTTTCAGAAATATTTCGTCTTTGAACTGAGTGTGCAGTTTATAACTGATGTCAACCAGCATGCATATAACTAGTTTTATATCCAAAAATACTTTTCTTACTCTTTTCTTGTATCTTCATATTGGGTACTTTTTTTTTACTTTCTCCAACACATATATGAGAAGATGCTCATTTTTGTAGATTTTTACGCCCGAGACGCCTATTGGTAGCAAATACTTGGCTATTGGACAGACTTCACATTCAGCTTTTTCTTTTTCGCAAATAATCTACGAGTACTTTTCGCGTTCTTCTTTCCTCTGTGAAGTGCTCCACACGTCAAGAAATTCATTTTCTGATGGATAACCTGGACAGAGACAGCCGCCACAGTCGGTGCTTCGGTAGAAATTTTAACTTCTACTACTTTTTCCTATACTGCAGAACTCTGACAAAATGACACAATGAAATGAATTTTGAAATATAATACTAGTATAATCTAATTTGATATAAAATTTAATTTAAAAACGTACGTATTATATGACGAACCAAAATAATTTAGAAAAGAGTGTTATTCATTTTATATAATTATTTGTACACAACATTTTCAGTCAACTACTGACAAGTAAACATTAAACAGCTGCATTTGCATTTTATTGCTGAAAAAGCGGCGGTAAATAGCAAACGCTGTTAACAAAGAACGTTTAGAAGATGAAGATGACTTTACATCTTCACAGTAGCATGGACTTCCAACTGGCTAAGTTTTACGAGGAAACCCATAAAGATAAAAGCCTATTTGTTTAAGTATCCGCCTAATATTCCCTTTGAATAACAACCGGTTTTTATTCCCTTTTAAATGCATTTTTTTGGATATACGAATATGAAATTTCCATTCTTTGGGTATACAGAACACAGAATACAGAACTGTCTACTACCATATAAATATACATTTGAATACTCCCAGCAGGATTTCAAGCAGTATATTACGGGATAAGCACCCAGTAGTGTAACAGTACGTAGTGATATTAGAAAAAATTACTAACATTAAAATATTTTGAAAATAATAATCTCAATTTCACCATTTTATATTTGAGCTTTATGCGTATACTACCCTGACAAAGTTAAATATGTATATTGCTATGTTATTTACTCTAAATTATGTTATTATTCTATGTTATGTTTCAATTATGTTATTTTTGGTACGTAATACATAATCATATTAAAAGGATATTGTTTTTGATCTTGTAAATCCAGATTGTAATCTGAAATTAAGAGTTTTAACTTGGTTGTAAATGTAAATCATGTTTTACGGAGGAGAAATATTATTATAATGGATAAATGTAAACCTTATTAGAATAAGAAGTATTTTCCGATCTTCGGAATGTCCTACGATATGACTTATCAGTTATCAAAGTGATACGTTTGTGGATATTCGGTAGTGAATAGTGATCGGGAGGTCTATGTTCCATGCTGACTATGAATTTGGGGTGTTCTAGGCAATGTTGGAGCTCTGAAATGTAAATTGTTATAATTTTGTATTTTACCTTTTATAAAAATGTTTGTATCAAGTTTAATTTGTGAATCAAGATTTCATTATTGTAATAAATAGTTTATATGTTACATAAGGGAAGTGTTGAAGTACCTTTCTTTAGTTAAATTACGTTGTTAATTTAGAAATAATGAAATTTTAGGTAAAAATATTGATTTTGAGG
>JABXWE010002690.1:0-37716 GCA_014611495.1 Limonius californicus | reverse complement strand
ACTCACTACAACTCTGTTTAATTTAGAAAAAGTACAAAATGTTCAATAATTTCCATAAATGAAGTCTGAATGTACAATCCATTACATGAATGCTCCCTAGTTTTACAAATTTTAGAATTACACATTAAAGAAATAATAAACACCATTGAATCTTCTCGATTATAGTCAAATCTTAAATATAAAGTATCATCAACCTTGTTCGACGCCACAAAAATTAATCACCAACCTCTTTCTTCAGTAAATCTTTCTAAACTGTTCCAAAACACTCCTACCAGCTGTCCAGAGCTTTATCAACCTCCACCTTGACTCAAATAAATTCTCCAACTTTTCCTGGATGTAAATTGTAGTAAAACTTTCACAAGAAATTATTCTTGTTCAAGTACCAAATAGAAGATATATCCACCACTCATTAAAAAACTTTATTCTCCAGCTTATAAAAACCTTTACAATCTTCTATGTAAAAAAACTCGTTCAACAGCTATTTTATAATACCACAACTGTAATACGAAGTTAATTTTAACTTTTTATACAAGATACGTAAATGCACACCTTTTCCGTTTTTCAAATTTTTATCGTAACTAATCAATAAATTTTCATTTTTCCCTATTACTAATAACGATCAACATTTTAAAACACAACCTCCTATCTATAAATAAATTACACAATACCTAACAGCCATCGGACATCGCATGCAATGGATAAGAATTAATAATAATTCCTTTCGACTCCAAAGAAAATAAATAAATAATCTAAAATATGTTTTAGAATAAATTTAAGCCGAAAAAGAAACAGATTATAGAAAGCTCCAAATCCCATCACATATCATCCCTGGTTTATTATCATCAGTATAAAATTTATTGAACAAAAATAAAATATTGAAGCACGTTCACACCTCAATACGATATCACAACAATATATATATATATATATTGCTGTGGTATACAGGAGCTGTTGTCTTGCATCGATATGAATTTGATAATATGCTTATTTATAATTTGTATAATGTAAAACAGTAGATGTAGAATGTATGTAGGCTTTGAACAACTGACATGAGCGGAGTGATGGTAACAGGAGTTAAGGTAACGATGGAAAAAATAACAAACAAACAATTTTTTTGGGCAGTTTAAAAAATCCCGGCAGGAAGACGGGTGGATGGTTCCTAAGACCTTATCGTTGTTCGCAGCAATAAATTAAAATAAATTGAAATAGAAGTTATTCTATTCGAGTAATTAAGATTTCGGTGTCAGTTTGTACAATTTGAAAAAATAAAACAAGTTCTAAACCTGTGCATCGAAGAGTGACTTCAAGGTGTTCTTAACAAATTTGATTGAAAGAAAAACATAAGAGCGACCTAAACCTGAGGTACGGGTTTATTTGGAAGGTGTTCTATCGTAAAAGCTGAGCTGGGTACACAAGTTATTAGCTGGAAGCTAGGACAGAAAAGGGCTCATAGCAATATATATCTTGGTATTATACGGTGGAATGCCGCCTTCCCATCCTTAACCGCCATGTATCCCTGTTTAAGGCATCTTCTTCTTCCAAACTCCTGGATTCCATTGCTTTTCGCATTCCTTCATTCCAGGATCTTCCCTTATTACGTGTCCCAAGGGAGTCCATTTAAACGTTCTTTGAGGCCATCTGTTGTGATCCATCCTAAGTAGGTGACCGAACCATTTAAGGCTTCTTCTCTCGATTCTGTGTATTACATTTTCTTCGGCCTGCATGCGTCTTCTAATATCTATATTGGTAACGTGATCTAACAGCAACACACGTGGGCTCTTTCTGAGGTAGTCTGTTTCTACTATCCCTATTTCCCGTTCATTTTGGGGGTTAATTGTCCATACTTCTGACACATTCAAGTAGGGGTTTGCCTTTATGTTTCTTTGTTCAATGTGATAGATATCTATCCCACCAAATAGGGTTTAGACATCCTATAATTCTTTTACTCTGCTCAATTCTACTTGTGATTTTAGCAGAGCCCAACTCATCTTTTGTTATAATTGCCCCTAGATATTTAAATTGGTGTACTTGTTTTACCGACATGTCATCATCTATTGGAATTTAGAAAATCGCATTGGAATTAAGTGCCAAGAATTCTGTCTTCTTTACGTTGGTTTTAAGACTCCATCTAGCATATGCTTGATACCTATAGTCTGCAGAGTATAAACTCCAAATCGAAGGAGTTGTGGACAATAACCACTTGGTCGTCGGCAAAACTCAAAGTGTGTTCACCAATGGGTATGCCCATACCATGACAACTCCTTTTCCTGTCATCCAGAGCACATTCGATATAGATACTGAAAGAGGTGATAAACTACATCCTTCCCTCAAGCCTGTAGATGGAGATAGGGCACGCGACATCCTCCCATTTTGTTTTACATATGCTTCGTTAGTCTCACACAAAATTCTGATCATGTTTATCATTCGTGTATCAATGCCAAATTTCTCTAATGCTACCCAGAGTTTTCTACGAGGCATTGTGTAGTAGGCGTTTTCTAGATCGATGAAAGCTAGGTGAGTCTCTTCGCCTAGAGTCCGTCTTTTCTCCGTTAACTGCTGTATTATGAAAAGGTTACTAGTGCATGACTTTCTGGAAATGAATCCACTGTGTTCTTCGCCGATTCTCGGCTCTGCCAGTTGTTTTAATTTATTATTCAGACCTTTACCAAATATTATACTAGTTGTGCTGTTTATAGTTAAGCCTCTGGAATTATTTCTCCAGAAACCGGGGTTCTACCATTACTCATTGACATAATTCTAACTTCTAGGTCATTTCCTGACAGGGTCAGATGATTATTTTCCGCATCTTCAATAGCAACGTTCTCGATGGTTGTGTATTGTTCCCGATGTTCTGTATGTAACGATTGATAATGGGACGCGCACTCATCCAGTGTGATTGTTGTAACTCCTCCTGAAGTGTGGTTGGTTTTCATGTTTTTTAGGCATCTCCATACCTCTGTAGATTGAACACCTCCTATTAAACTGTCTATCTGTTGGGATTTCCTTGCCCACGAGTTATTTTTTGTGTTGGGTTATGTTTCGTTTGATTATTCTGTTCGATCTTTTATATTCTTGCCAGTTTGATTAGTCAACCAGTTGTTGTACGTTCGTTTTTGTCTTGTATTGCTTCAGAAATAAAATAGAATAAAATTCAATAACATACTTAATTATCCTAATAATCAACTAAACTTGATGAAGTAAACAGACATTTCGGAAGCTGTTTATTAACGACATTTTTCTTGGACATATTTAAATAGCGTGGTCATAAAAGTTAACTAATGTAGACAAGACATGTCTTAGAACTTACGTTTTTCCCTAACATGTAAATGCGTCAGCATCTTCTACTCCAAAATCATTTCAGCACATCCCAAAAAGAAATTCAAAAAACCTAAGCATAGAGGCCAAAAGCCCAAACACAGATCAGGGATACTATTAAATGATGGTAACACTTATGAAACCTTTGTACACGATGCCGAATTCGTGGTGGGAATGGTTAGGCGGTTTGAACAGTATCACCAATATCTCTGTGCAGGCATCCTTGTAAGCAAAAACTGGGTATTTACGTCAAATGCATGTGGTCTAATACCAACGGTAAGTTGTTTTTAATAACGTTTATTCAGTGTAACCTTGCCACATAGTTACGTAAACAGACTATTATGCACTACGAGACTATTGCATGTTTAGTACTTTTCAAAGCGATGAGATTAAATGAAAATTTTTGGCGAATATTTAATTTATGCCGTTCATACTTTCAGGAACTAGAGCAGTTACTGGGACTGGTTGTTATACGAGGTGGCACCAAATGGATTGAGGGATTGGGTGGATATGACCATCGTATCTTGACAATCGCTTTTTGGAGGGATATAGCATTTATAAAAGTTAAGGATCAGTTCATTAATGAACCTTACGAACTTCCTATTCCACTAATTGCTTCGGAATTATATGAGGTATGTATAAAAATTGAAAGTTTGCAGAAGAAATATAATTCCGGATTCAGTATAATGTATCACAAGTGGTAAGCTCCTTTGGATGGGGAGAATCAATTGCCCAAGGCTCAACGTCGGGAACATTAAAGACTGTCAAGCTGAAACTGATAACCAACGAAGACTGCCATCAGTACTATCCGTAAGATAATATTAAATTTTGAACTTTCCTATTTACAATTGTATGGTGACCATATGTCTCACAGGGTCAGCAAATCCGGTTAAGTACTTAATATGTGATCACACTCAAAATTTTGACCTGTGACCTGCCTACAGTTTGTTTTGAAGGATATCTCTTCCCTGTCATGAATATGTCTAGCCCGTGTCAGAACTTTAACTAAAAGCCAGCATTCGAACTTTAAAGAGTTGTACCAATAGTTTAACGTCTTACATTAAAATTATTTTGAGAACGAAATTTTACAGGAAAATATACTTTGCAAGAAGATACAAAGGATAATAGAGAAGAATGTGGAAATCTACCACTGGGCTGCGACTCAGCAAAAACACCACTAAATTCAACAAGGAGAACCATAAAATGACTTGGACATTTAGAACAAGTGCAGGGGGCAGGTATTTTAGCCAAATAGATCATTTCCTCATTTCTAAGAGATGGCAGACCTCGCTAAGCGACGCCGAAGCTATCGAGGAGCAAATTATGATTCGGACACTAGTAGAAGCAAGGAAAGAATCTTCATCAAAAAATGAAATAGAAGAATACTGCAAAATGGTGACGGTTTACAGAGTGTTGGAGAAAAATAAGAAAATATAGATGAGGAATGGGAAACCACAAGGAAGTTAATAATTACAGCATCAGAAGAGTCCGTGGCGGAAAATAGATAGTTGGAAGAAACGACTGGTTTGATAAAGTGTGCCGTGAAACTATAACCAATAAGAACAAAGCAAGACATAAGGTTCCTACAAGATAATAATAAAATGACGAATGCAACGTTCATAAATTTGAAACAAATAGCTGCCACACTATATAGACAGAAAAAATGGAAGTGCTTCAATAAAAAGGAGAATATATATACAAACAATAGATAAATAAGAACTCCAGAAACTGCTATAAAGTAGTAGGAAGAGGAAAAGGTTACCACGGAACAATCGGAACATTAAACAAAGTTGGAGCAAGTGTTACGATATACAAAAGTGAAAGAGCGGATAAGAATGTGGAAAAATCATTTCAACACGTTATTCGTTGCGGAACAGTTCGCTGTACATGAATTAGAACCAGATAATGGAGACGAAGTAATAAACCAATTTGCCGAGGAGTAATTACCAGAATTTTAGGAAATCGACGAAGGCATAAATAAACTGAAAACTGTTAAAGTAGCTGGAGACTATGGTATTGTTGCAGAAATGATTAGGTATGGAGGAATAAAAAACTGAGACCAGACATTAACGAAATAATCAACATATGTTGGACAGAGGAACGACGTGCTCAGGACTGGAGAAACAGAATAGTTTTTCTAATATACAAGGGAGGTAATAGGGAAGTTTGTGCAAATTATAGAGGAATAACAATTTAGAATATTATTTATATATATATATATATATATCCAACTATATTCAGCAACATCAAAACGAGCTACAAGTATTATATTACATATCAGAGACACATCTTTCAAAAGAAAATTACTTTAAATTTAAAGTGTATAAACCTACCACACTATACATCCACAAAACACTGCTGGGGGAGGAAGTGCGGTGAACTACGAAGAAACCAAATATGAAACGGAAGATATACAAACTACAGCTGTAAATGTCAGAACAGGAGACAAAAGACTACAGCTGCAGCAATCTGCTGCCCATCAAGGTATAACTTGAAAAAAAAAAGTTATTTAAACCTGCTACAAAGCTTAGGAGAACAATTTATCGTTGGAGAAGACTTCAACGCAAAAAATCTAATTTGGGGTTCAAGGCTGACCACAACTAAAGGAAAAGAACTGCAAGTAGCCGCAAAAGAAAGAAATTGTAACTACTACTCCACGAGAAAACCCACCTACTAGCCCTCAGATCAAAACAAAATACCAGACCTAATTGATTTCTTCATCTCCAAGAAAGTATCAGCAAACTTTATCAAAATCGAAGAAAACTTTGATGTAAGCTAAGACCACTCTCCAATAGTTCTAACATTAAGTGAAAACATAATCATAATCAAGAAACAATGTAACCCAACAAACTGACTAACAAACACGCAGCTTGGAAAGCGTTTTAAGAAGAGCTCAACGACAGAGTTCAGCTGAACGTGCCAATGAAAAATAAGCAACAATTGGAGCACGAGGCTGAAAAGCATAGACATTCTACAAGCTGCTTGTGGCAACAGTCTAGAAATCAAAACAAAAACAATAGACAACAGTAGCCAACAATTACCCGAAGGAGATCAAGGAGCTAGATGCTGTAAAAAAAAGAGTCAGAAGAACATGGCAACAAACCAAAGTCCCAGTAGATAAAACCAGACTAAACCGTCTCACACAGCAGCTGAAGAGAAAAATGCACGAAATTAAAAACGAATCGGTGAATACCTATCTTAAAATCTGACAAACCACAAAGACACTCACTATTCGATATGGAACGCAACCAAAAAAGTCAACAAAACGGATAACCCAGGTGCCACCACTAGAACTAATAACGTTTGGACAAGAAACAACAAGCAGAAGGCAAATGCCTTCCCACACCACCTCTAACAGATATTTCAACCGAATGAATAACAAATACAAAATGAAGCACTGTAGGCGGAAGATGGAAGAGAGGAGGAAGAAATAAATTGGCCACTCCACGAGGAGCGGCAAAAGAAATTAAAGGAAACTTTATGCGAGGAAAGCTCCGGGATTCGAATTAGTAACAAGGAAAGTATTGAAACACCTACCTAGAAAAGGAATACTAAAATTACCTAAAATAATATATGCAGCAAAATATATACCGAACGTAGGAAGGTAGCCCAAGTCATAGTGATACAGAAGCCAGGAAAACCGCCGAATGAAACGGCATCATATCGGTCCATCTCGCTCTTACCGATAATTTCGAAGCTATTTGAAAAACTATTACTCAAAACGCTCAAACCAATAATAGAAATAAAATAACTGATACCAACACATCAGTTTTGATTCCGAAACCAACATTCAACTGTAGAGCCAGTTCACAGGATAATAAATACCATAGAGAAAAGTCTTGGGGAGATAACGGTTTGCTCAGCGATCTTCTTAGATGTTTCTCAGGCTTTTGATAAGGTATGGCATCAAGAACTAAATTATAAAGTAAAAAATCTGCCTAAATAATTTGCTGAACATCTGCAGTCTTACATTGCAAACATACTATTCAGAATCAAGCAAGAAAAGGAATTCTCAGACTTATACGAAATTAAGGCAGGGGTACCACAAGGCAGTATATTGGGACCAGTACTATACCTATTGTACACCAACGACATCCCATCAACGAATGGGATAATAATAGCCACGTTTGCAGGCAAACTGCAATACTATCGATAGGCGAAAAAACTAAAGAAACGGTAGAAACATTACAATAGTCATAAAGCAGCTGGATAGATGGGCAAAACGATGGAGAATAAAACTAAACGAAAGCAAGTCACTGCATATTAACTTCATGAACAAGAAGTATGATTATGTGCCAGTGACATTCAACAACAGCATCATATCGCATGCTAATACAGCTAAGTATCTTGAAATGAACTTGGATGCCATACTACGGTGGAAAGAACGTATAAAGAAGAAAAGGGAAGAACTAAATATAAAATATAGGAAAATGTATTTGCTGACGGAGGAAATAAAGGACCTTGCGGAGAAGTATGAGACCAGACTTCATCACCACGTAAACGTCAAGGAAATCCAACACCTCCATAATAAAGATCTAGTGAGAAGGCTCAAGAGGACCAAACCATTTCAGCTAGTGTAAAAAGCTGTAAAAATTTCAGCGAAAAAGAAGAGCAAAGTGAAGTATTTACACACAAAAAAGTGTAGCAAGGCAGAACTGAGAGGACACCAGTGGGTGAATTCTTAGCATAATCATTTAGTTAATTTCAGTTAGATCAAAATTGCTGGTTAGTCTTTTAGACTAGTTACGATGTAACACTTATTAATTACAAAAGTTACGTACATATATATACATATATAAAGTGTGTGAAGATGTCGCGTATAACAAACTAGTTAAACATGCCACAGCACAGCTAAGAAAGTACCAGCACAACTTCCGGCAACACAGTAGTACAATTGAGCTCATATTCATAAAGCTACAACTATCCGAAAAAAGTTAGGAGTGCAAGTCTACAATGTTTTTCTACATTTTAAGAACGCCTATGATAGAACAAAGTCATGTGAAGTTCTGAGGGAGGTGCAAGTACAAATCGAGTTATTATTATTATTATTATTATTGTTGTTATTATTATGAAGCTTTCACAGGCCTTAGAGGCCCATCACTTTTGGTGTGAGAACAAGGCTAAGTTAGTTTGTGTAATGCAACAGGGCTCGACTCTGCGGTGTACCGTGTTGGTGCGTAACCATGCTTAACCTGCCGTTGTGTGTGAATGTTTTTTGTTTATGGTCTTGTTACTCCTCTAACGCGAAAACTAGAAATCACGGAATAATGAACAAAAATGGAGAAATAATAACAGAAAATAAGGGAATAGTAAGGAGATGGAAAGAATACCTTGAAGAATTATACAAAGAAGATGAAGGAAACCCTCTGGTAGAATTCAAAAGAAATAACGATAATAAAGAGAAACCTACACCTATTCTGAGGGTGGAATTTGACAAAGCAGTACAAGAACTCAAAAACAACAAAACGCCAGGGATAGACGGCATCCCCAGCGAAGTAATTAAAAGCCTACACCAAGATACTTTAGACAAAATATTCTCTATGATGCAGGACATGTACAACATGGGAGAACTTCCAACAAGTTTTACAAAAACACAAATAGTTACAATCCCAAAAAGAGCTGCAACACGCAAATGTGAAGAACATAAAACAATTAGTCTAATATCACATGCATCAAAAATCTTAATAAAAATAGTACATAGGAGAATAGAACAAGCAATAAAAGAAAACTTGACAGAGGACCAATTCGATTTTAGAAGAAACACAGGCACTAAGGAAGCAATTTTAGCCCTAAGATTAATAATAAAAAAAATGATCGGAAAGGGAAAGAGCTGTATATAGCATTCATTGACGCGGAAAAGGCCTTTGACCGAGTAAACTGGAAGCAAATGTTTGACATACTAGCCGAAATATGAATAGGCGCTAAAGAAAGGCAACTAATATACAATATATATAAATACCAGTCAGCCATAATCGAGTACAACGGGGAAAAGGAAGTAGCCCAAATACGACGAGGTGTCAGACAAGGCTGTGGCCTCTCACCACTTCTCTTCAATGTATTTATACAACAAGCCATAAATGAATTCAAGCAGGTGCGAAGAACAGGAGTATGTATACATGGTGAAAGAATCGACACAATTAGATACGCGGATGATATAGCGCTGCTCGCAGAAACAAAGGAAGACCTGATAGAAGCACAAACGATTATGGACGAAATATTCCATAACTACAACATAAAAATCAACAAAAGTAAGACAAAAGTGATGGTGTGCTCAAAACACAACAGAACAATGGATAACATCAACGTAGGCAATGAGCCCATAAATGCAGTAGAACAATTTGCATATCTAGGAAGTCTGATCATTGAAGAGGGTAGAAGTACAAGAGAGATTAACAAAAGAAAAAACCACGCAAAAAGAGCGTTCTATGATAAAAACAACTATTGACGTCTAATGGCATATCGATAAACACAAAGAAACAATTTGGAAACAATATGGATGCGAAACATGGACCATTGCGAAAACAGACAGAGGGAAAATAAAGCCTTTTGAAATGTGGTGTTACAGAAGAGCACTAAAGAGCGCTTGAACACAAAGGAATCCGAACGAAAAAGTTTTAGAACAAATGCAAGAAAGAAGAAAAATATGGAGACACATAAAGAAGAAAAGGACCCAAACAATATCCTGAGCAGAAATGGATTAATAAAAACAATTATCGAGGGGAAAGTAAACGGTAAAAACCCAAAAGGACGCCCTCGTCTTCAATATATAAAACAACTAATACAAGACTCGGGAAGCAACAGCTATGAGGAAATGAAGAGAAAGGCCTTAGATAGGGGAAAATGGAAAGCTGCGACAAAGCAGACCCAGGACTGACGACCATGGAGGAGTAAAAGTTGCAAAATAGGTGAACTTTAAAACGCAGAAATGGTAGCAGAACAGTGTGTTCTGAACGTGCAGAACGGTCTCTACCACAGCTTCATCAACTTCCGGAAATCCTTGGATTTTAGTCCACGTAAATTACTGGCTTGTGGCTTTACACGAAAATATGAAATTGTCGTAATTTCTCCAATAACGAAAATTTACCTCACTAATGTCAACAGATCTGTCTACAGGTTTATTTACATATTTTTCCACATACACTGCAACTATTTATTTCAATCCGCCTTGGCAGTTTATTCTTCTCTACAATGATTTGATGAGCAAGAAGGAATTAAAAGAAATACAGTAACTTCACTTTCGAAGATACAAACAATAATTCCTAATCGTTAAGTGATCTACACTGAAAACGGTGGTTTTACATTTATTCCTCAATGGAATTGGAGACTGCAATAGCGGGAAAGCTTAGCAGGGGCTTTCTGGATAGAAGCAAAACCCTTTTAGCGACGATTTTATGGGAAAAAATTAGTCCTAAAATCGAAGAAATACAATAAATACTATGTGACGTCTAGTTAGTCAACGGCGACAACAAAATAGTTTCATATACACAAAATATCGAAGTATCTAAACAAGGTCCAGGTATCAAGGACAAGGGTTCGACTAGCTGCAGTCGAAGAAGGGTGGTTCTATATAAGCCTAGGCGCTACCTGTTTAGAAAAAAAACCTATCCTCCTCGAAGATAACTTTGGTAAAGAGGAACCTTCCTGGATGAACTTACCTTACTTGGTAATATTAAACTTATTTTTCGAGACAGAATGAAACACAATTGTAATAGACAGATTTCCAAATATAATGATCAAAAAAATAATTAATCAATACAAAAGTATTATGTATGAAGCATACACATAAAAGAAATCCCAAGTTATATATATGTACATAAATTCACATTCATGAATAAATAAAATGAACGGACCACAGTACGTTATTTTCTCTGATTTGATTTGTTTATACAGAACTGAATCCAAAATTTCTAGGGAAACCAATAATGCGTAGACCAGTATTAACTAGGAAGCGTTAATTCACTTCTAAAATGTTAACAAACCACAGAATTCCCGTCTAGAATCGACGATATCTCGAGGCCTCGTATACGCAAAACTAGATTAATTACCCAAAATAAATGGTATATGCGCACGGATAATTATAAATATACGCAAAATTCCCCCTTTCGTTTGAACTTTAAATCAGAAAATATTATCTCGTAATCTGCAGACAATTTAACAAGTTCTCAATATGCAAAAGTGATTTAAATATGCACAAGAATGTTTCCAAATAAAATATTTAACTAAATACAAAAATTTTGTCGAGTATTTATTATATTTCAATATAAATACGACTACGCAATTAAACGAGTTGCAGTTGTTCGTTTTTGGCTAGTTCTCGAAATTCCGTGAACTTATCAACCCAACGCAGATAAGGTAAAAAGTAGACTAACAGACCTTGAACGCAGGTTTTCTTTACCCCGATGGACTCGATGTACGCCCATCTGCTACTCATGCAACGCCGAAGGTTCCTGCACTGGAATTTCTAGCCTGGAATCTCGGAATTTCCCACGTTGTTATAAATGCGATCAGAATCCGGATTTTTTCCACTCTTCCGGCTGCTGTTTAATGCCATAAGATGTAAAATTGGCAGAAAGAAAAACTCTCCTCAGTGCACAAAAATTAGGATTTCTCCCAGGGAAAAATTTACTATCACACTACCGTGTTTAAACTTCCCCTAATCACTTGAAAATTCACAAATTGGAATAATCTTCCGTGTCGTAACGACCTTAATTAAAAATTCTGTCTGCACTTCTTGAGAATTGAAGGCGTTTTTTCCTAATTCCGTTGACTGCGGTCCGAAAATCGAAAGTTCGCGGTCGATGCGCAGAACACAAAATGAGAATAAACTTTTGAATCGAACTCGAAGTATGTCTTCCAATACGCTGCAATGGGAATACACTCCTGATATACACAATGCGTCAGAAATCACACGTTACAACTATACAAACAAATAAATAATAAGGGTCTGCTGATTTTTGGAGCAGGTTATTGCAAAGTGTCTTTTTGCATATTCTGAGCATCCTGCTTAACATTTTAATACGCTAAATTTCCAATAACAAATACATAAAATTGTAAATGTTTTATTGTTGAATTATGTTATAAAAAGGGAGCAGTAAACTAAAAATATTATTTCCAGATTCGTCGACGAAACTCGGAAGGAATTTGTTTGTGCACAGTCTGATCGGGGAGTTGTCTGTTCTGGAGATGGTGGTGGTCCTCTAATTCATGAAAATATCCTGATCGGTATCTCACAGTTTCAGATATATTAATCATTTTAACCAAGAAAGCTTTTTAGGAATTGCATTAAAGAATAATGAGTGTGACATCAGTAAGCCATCAGTTTATTTAAGATTATCAAACTATATGTGGGAAATTTTAATGGAGCTGCGGGAAGAAGGGTTCCTGTTAAAATATTACCCACAACCATAAGAATCTATATACAGCAGCATGTAAACTTAATAGGAATACACGAAAGTGCACCTTCTATCACTTAATTGTACAGGGTGATTACTTTATCTTCTTACAAGTAGGTACGCTACACATATTACCTACAGCTGTTTGTATTTCATAGATATCTTAGTAAACTTTAGATCGTTCAAATTAATAAAAATCAAAGTAGTTACGTTGGATACACTAGGAAATTACAATAAAACTATTTACCAATAAATAAGATGCAGTTTCGTAGTAGATGTATTTACATATTTATTTCTTATAATTCAATTATTAAAACAAACAGAGAGAAAGTCAAGACAGCATAAAAATATGTTGACATAACAATAAATTCAACAAAAACAATAAATTAAATAAAATCTAAATTAAATACTAATTAATGACGTAATACATCTTTAAACTGCCGTCCACCTTGCTGTTCACATAAGTTAATCCACCGCAGGAGACAATTCCTAACACGAGTTGGCATGTGTGGGGCGATTGTCCTACAAGATTCAATAATTCTTTCACGTAAATCTTTCTGTAGGAGTTTCACAGACGTCGCTTTTTACTCTACCCCACAAAAGAAATCTAACGGAGTCAAGTCCAAAATACGTTAAGGAGAAGGATGAATTGCATCTCGTGCAATTAATCTGTTATAGAAAGCTTAATCTTGGTAGTTTCTTACAATTCTACTGAAGTGGGCAGGTGCTCCGTCATTTTGAAACCACATACGCTGTCTAACATAAAGAGAAATGTATTCTAAAAGTTGAGGCAAATCATTTTCTATAAAATGTAAATATATTTCTCCATTCAATTGCCTTCAAAAAAGTAGAGACCAACGCATGGTAAAGATGAAACTGGTTTGCTTTTAAATTGCTAAATTGCCTGTTACTTGTTCGATAAATTGTTACAAAAACTCTTCACACTATCCTCCACAGGGGTAACAGAACAAAAGGCAAAACTTTTCGTAACAGACCTGAAACACCGGATTATTACCCACGGCTAACTCACTGCAATATTTGATGTATTCATTCCGTTTAACTCCTCTGCGAAACGGGTGTGGGTAAATCGACAACAAAATTCTCAAAAGAGCGCCAAGATCCTTCACCAATTGTCGTGCAGCGATTCCCATGGCCTATCTTAACGGATTCAAGTAAGGGTAAACTCTTACCACGAAGAATAACAAGATACAAACAAAAACAGAGTTAAACACCCACGTGAAGTAAATGCTGTAAATAAAGCTTCTATATTAATAAATTTATTTTCATGAACAACTGTGTAATTAAAAATAAATCAACAGTAAATGTAAAAATGATGATTAAATGAAACTTATTATCAAATTATCTAAACCGTTAGGTTAGGTTAGGCAAATACGGTCGCTCCGTTAGGGAAATCGAATCCCGACTGGGGCGACCGCATTTGCTTAGTTAAGTTTAGGGTGCATGTTGCATGAATGCTTAGTATGCAAGGGATGCCCGCACCCCAGAAGTAATGCGAAAGCGGTTCCGGGGGTGGAACGGTAGTATGCACGAGAGAGGGAAAAAAAGGTTAAGTTAGGTTAGATATCATATCGGTAAACGGAAAAAAAGTGAATGGAAACAAACTGATCTTTAGATAAACAGTTCTCAAAAGCTATTAAAACCTTCTAAAATCCTAACTCCTGACTCCTTGGTAAGTTCAGGTTTGGCTGTTCAAAATTATAATCACTTCATTTTATAGTTTGGATTTTATTTCCTGGATTTTTTTCCTATGGATTTTTTCTTTGAATTTTTTCCTGGATTTTTTTCTGTGGATTTTTTGACTAGGGTTTTCTTTCCTGCAATCGTCCTCAGTAGCTGCCGAATTTTGTTGTGTGTAGTATACAGCAGACGGCCATTGGAAGTACACATATCGATTTTTTCGATATTTTCGGCGCCACGTCCTTTACGGTTACGGTTTACGTTCTATATCATCTTCTTTCAAAATATAAAAAATGATTTTACGGGTCCTTCTGTCGTTTTTAATTAGTTGATATATTGATATGCTTTTAGAAGATATTTCACCTTACGAAATTTAGCAGACTCGACATAAGCGTCTGATGGAAGAAGATCTAACGAACGACAAAATAGAATGTAATGATGAGTTAGAAACAGTTAGTGGGAAAATATTTCCCTTAAATGATGCCAAAATGTATTATACGAACATCCTCGAAGCTTATAGTGGGCAACAATCAGAAATACCAAAGACGGTTAGCAACATCCCATCTGACGCTATCAAAACTCATATATTAAGATGTAGTAGTAGACGTCTGTCATAGCAACACAAAGTAATCATGATTTCAAAAAAATTGGCGCCGATGCAGACTAAGCAACTTTCAGTAATAATATTTCGAGATAATGAAAGGTGAGCTAAGATGCTTTGCTTAGGAATTAAAATAAACAAGTGAATTTAACAATTCCTTGAAACTGAATCACAAGTATTCATTATCTAAACTTTTTCTAATCGTTCTGTCACTTAGATGCTATGTTAAACCGACTTTTCGTTCAGCGCTCTTCAGCAACATGTGGTAGAATTGGAGAGTTTGGCCGATGACTAACAGCATAAGCAAGAGTAATATCGGTTAACAAAATAATCAAACTTTATGCTGTTTGTTAGTTGTATGGTTGTTACGAAAGCAAGAATATATAATTTTATTACTTAATATTGTTCATGTTGTTAACTTACACAAATACTACTAAATTACTAAATATTACTTCAGTTCAGCTCATTGTTATTGAAACCAATTAAGACTTACTTCTAATTATACCTTCAGTTGAGAATGAAGCTAACATTGCGTCTTTTTTGTATATTTATCTTTCTAGTAGTCCTTTCTTGGGCAAAACGTAAGTACTGATTAAGATGTCCTAATTTATTTCACAAAATCGGGATTAGTAGAAATATTGACATTGTTTAAATAGTTCGATAATAGATTTAATTGAAAAAATATACGGCGATTTTTGTACGTCTCTCACCGAAATACTGATATATTTTGAAACGCTTCTTGTTTCTACTTCATGTGTAAGAAGCGCATTAACATATTCGTGGCAAAGTTGGTTATTCAATCTATCTGTGGATGTGCGTTCCCTGTAGATGTCGCCAAGATATCGTCTTCCCTGCGTTCGTCAACTTTATTAATGTTGTTTTCCCATCTAGTTCTAGGTTATCCGCAGTTTTTTCTTCTGTTGTCCTTCACTCGATCACCTTCCTGCTCCATCTCTGACCCCCTCTCCATTGCCACTTTAATGCTTTATCTAATCGTTAGATTTTCTGCCCTGAAAACGCATTCCTAACATCGATCGCTTTACTGCTCATTGCATAACTCATTTTTTGTATCATGATATTCCCTAGGGCCACGTTTCTGAAGTATATGTATGTGTGAGCGTTGGAAGGACTTACCTTGGTTTTGAGATGCTGAGGAAATGTTGTACATTTGAATAGAGTTCTCAACTTTCCATGTGGATCCTAAGCTAGTTTGATTCTGCTTTCGACTTGTGCTGTCTGAGTATTCGTCCTAATAGTATGTTTTTCTAATCACAGATTCGTTTTGATTCTATTGAGCTGTTCACGATCCGAATCGATGGTATATTTTCCGAGTTGACTATTATCTGTGTTTTAAAACGTTAAATTTCGGTCCTATTGTTGTGTTTCTTTCCCTAGATTCATTATCATCTTTTTCCGATGTTCCAAATTTGACAAATGTTCCGCTGCTTCTCTTCTCTTTCTTCTTCATTTTCTTCTTATTTTAGGGCGACTCTACTGTTGTGGTGCTGATGTCCAGCAGTCTCTCCACCTTTCAGATGACTTTCCCGGTCGTCTTGATTTTATTGGTCTTTGATATTTTAGTATTTTGACCAGCCTGCCATTATACATACTTGTGATACGTTTGCTCCACTCCATTTTCGTTATCTAAATATTCCTCATTGATGTTAATACCTACATTGTTGAATTACATTTTTGAAAACATCTTGCAACTGATTTGTAAAACAGTTTCTCTGTGTTCCATTAACCGGTGAGTACAGTTTGTCTCAGTGAATATTTCCGCTGTGAATGTTGCTCTTTCGTTCTTGAATAATTGTATATAGTTATGGTCAATTCTCTGGTATACATGTGGTCCATGGTATTATACCCTATGCCTGCTGTTACATCATCATTTTAGTGAGTAGGCGATAGAAGCCAGATTGGGGAACAGTATTTCAATTCTAATTGTTCTGAAAGAGGCTTTGGTGTTACTCAAATTTACAGTGGGACCAATTGGTTCCGAGAAAAACCTGTAATAATACCATTAATATCCAATAATTCGTTACTAAAACCAATACGGCACACCAATAAAACAAACCATAGTACCATAGTTCTGTCCAATTTAACGTACTCGAACTATTCGAAGATAAAGGAGTTCTGGAAGTAGCTTCGGAATAATCGAATGTATTTCTTTTACTTGGTTTTCCAAAATGCAAAACGAAGACAACAGGAAACCTGTATATAAAGTGATGTGTGGTCAGATTTCAATACAGTTAATAGTCAATTGGGATAGGTTAAAAATTTCTTGCGGAACACTGAATTTGCGCAGTAACTGAAAAATTTTACCGTGAAATTGTATTGTATCAAGCAGGTTTTAAATGTTAACAAATATTAGGTCTTGTTTAGTAAATTACAAAAACACGTGGAAAAAGGAACGAGATCGGATCAAATTCCGAAAGCTTCATTTTAGAAAAAAAAATGAAGGTGTGCCAGACCGGTATAGCAAAAATTGTTTGTAACACATTATGAGGAAAACGTTGTACTGGAGGAAGATGTACCGAATATCTTACCTATTTTATCGTAGTCTTTTTTACCGGAAGATGTAGAGGGATTTGTGGGTTTCACTTCGAGATAATTTTCCCCTCCGCACTATCCTTAGCGTTTCGCAAAGCGCGTATTAGCTTTTTGACATAATACTTTCGTGCTTTCCCCCTTCCCTGAGTTTCATGATCTCCCGCTTGGTAGCGTTTTATGCATCATTTTCCATATCTCTTTCACACTTCGGCTTTTCTGCATCCTCATCAGCTGGCTGAAACATGTTAATTGTTGTTTCACAATATTGTTCTGGATCGGTTCAACCCCCAAACCATGTCTCATCTTGTTATACATTCTATCTTCTTTGAGCACTTCAGCTACTTTCTGCAAATACTTCATCTTGCAAACTTGGAATTTATTTTCAAAGTTTTTGCTAGCACGCAAAGTTCACCCGTAACGTAGCACTAGTACCAGCACTGAATTATATATTTTCATTGCTGCTTTTTGTGAGATTTTGTTTTTTTCATAAAAACGGGATTTAAGGCAGTTACACTGCAACCCACCACACAAATTCTCCAACCGGTTTGTAACCGTGTGCTCTTAATGCTAAAAACATTCTCTGGAATTTCTGTCGTTAGGATTCGACGTTAAAATGCAGGTCCCCCTCTTTCCTCCTTGGCACTGAGGCGAAACATGTGGCAGAGATGAGGCCGATTCCCAACAATGGGTCAAAAGGGCTGTTAATGATGACATCTTGTTATTTACCTCGCCCGGAAATCTTCCCCTTCCATCTACTGTTGCCTCCAGATATCTTGGCTTGGTCACTTGTGTCAACTTCTCCTCCCGTATACATAATCATCATCATCATCAGCCACGTTCTATCCACTGCTGAATGTAGGCCTCCCTCGTTCGCTTCCATGCATTCCTATCGTAAGCAAATCGGATCCACTGTCTTCCCCCTGTTTGTCGTAGGTCATCCGTCCATCTTTTGGTGGTCGACCAGCTGGACGTTTCGATAGTCTAAGTCTCCGTGTAATAACGGTTTTAGGCCAGCATTCTTCTGATTGTCTTGCGACGTGCCCCACCCGGGACCATTTTGTTGTAAATATAACTAAGGCCATATCCTCAACCTTCGATCTTCCACGTATGTCTTCGTTCTCAACCTTGGCCCGAAGACTGATACTCAACATTGCTCTCTCAGTTACTTGAAGTTTTAACATACTTTGTTTAGTAAAGGTAATTGTCTGGATTCCATATGTCAAGACTGGTAGGACACAGGCATTAAATACTTTACTTTTTAAACTATTAGGTATGCAGCTTTTTATAATGTATGGTAGATTGCTAAACGCAGCTCAGCCTAATTTAATACTTCTTGTCAGTTCAGCTGTTTGATTGTCCCTTCCAAGATTTATGGTGTGACCTAAATATATATATTCACCGACGTTTTCTATTGTTTGATCTTATATAACGACTCGGTTGTCTTCAGTGCTCATTATGTTTGTCTTGGTTTTATTCATTTTCAGACCAACCTTACTAGGTTCATGATGTAATTGTATGAGCATATCCTGTAATTCCTCTGGCGTTGCAGCTATGATAACAATGCCGTCGGCATACCTCAGATGATTGAGCATTCTACCATTTATGTTCATACCTTTGCCATCCCATTTAAATTTTTTGAATATATCCTCTAGCAGAGGGGTAAAGAATTTTGGCGGTATCGTATCGCCTTGTCTAACTCAAAGATTTACTGAAAGTTTCTTTTATTTTAACGTTGTCTTCTATCTTGACACTGAATTTCGCATCTTTATGTATATATGAGAGAAAATTTGTATATCTTGAGTCCACGCTTGCATTGTGTAAAGCTTCTGTGACCGCACTCCATTCTATCGAATCAGACGCTCGTGATTACTTTTGTTAACAGTTTGTAGAAGTGAAAGAGGAGACTAATTGGCCGGTATTTACCAAGCTGTGTATTGTCTCCTTTCTCATAAAGCAAAATTACGTCAGCGTTTTGCCATGATTTTGGTATCTTTTCTTCTGATTTGCATTTATCTAGAATGTCTTCTATGCATTTTAGTAGGTTATCATCACCATATTTAAGCATTTCGGTCGTGATATATTGAGTGAGAAAGGGCTAATTTTATTTCATCGTAGCTTATTTCTGGGATGTCTTCTGAATTGATATTGATAACCGGGAGTCTAGGTAGTTGAGTCCTGTCTGTTATTGTTGTGTTGTATAATTTAGAATAGTAATCTTCCACAACGAATAACAGTTTGCTTCCGTTGGAGATTATATTGCCCTGAGCCACACGAAGTTGATAGATTCTATTATTTCCTTTAGATCGTTTACATTTCAGTACTCTCATATTGACTAAATCGTCTAGTGATAGGCTGTTTGGGTTCTTAATTTCCTCCAGCTTTCTTTCGACTATAGACTTATATTCGTCTAGGTGCTGCCTTAGATAGTTAGGATTGTGCTGTTTAGATTTAATATTTTTTTTGTCTGTACACGTAATTCCATATTCCTTGCTTCCCTAGTTATTCTTCTGATTTGTTTATTTTCATATTGAGTTATTCTGTCTCCCTTCCAACAGATATTGTTTTTGCAAACAGGATTAAATCATCGACGTCTTTCGTTACTTATTTACTCCATCTGCCATTGCTCCTTTATATACCATAATATTGGTTACTACTATATTTTTCAGAATACATGTCAATTATCATTTCTCCATTAGTATTTACAGTCCTTTCCCCGCATTCCGCTACAGTATTTTTTGTATTTGCTGGGTTGTTACCCACGTGGCCGTTTAAATCGTCGAATAGGGTTAGATCGTCTATCTTATAATCTGTTTATTCTTGTATTGTTTTCCTAAATTTATTTTTGTTTTCTTTGGACTGCTAACTAAGATTAATATTTTATCATCACCTCTCATATCTTGGCCAATTACTCGTCCTGAGGAGAACTTACAACTTTCTATTTTGCTTATCTAGTCTTTCCTAACAGTACATGCACGTGATCTGACTCGTTATTGGTCTTCTACCCCATGTTAGTACGTCACATGTCCCTCGTCAAGTTCTTTGCATCCTTTACCTTTCGTGTTATCTCTGTTACTGCTACGAAGGACAGGTTTACTGATTTCAAACTGTACATAGGATACACGTTAAAGATTTCGTTTTCACGCCAATTTCATACGCTTTTGTTATAAACCACTTTTTAATAAATCCGATCTTTTAGCCAAACACAAAAATCCGCATAGGAAGATTAAGCATAAGTCTAAAAGCAGATCAGATACAATAGTAGGTGAAAATGAAGTCTTTGAAACTTTTGTACACGATGCCGAATTTGTGGTGGGCTTGGTAAGGCTGTTTGAACAATACAACCAGTATCTTTGTGCAGGCACTATAGTAAACAAGAACTGGGTCTTTACGTCAAATACATGCGGCCTTGTGCCAACGGTAAGTTATTTCGAAGAATATTATTTAGATTTAAGGTTTCTAATATGAAATGTTAACAAGAAACTTTTCACTATGTGACCTTCACTACTTTACAATAATTGTAACAGTAGTAATTGTTAGATTTGATTCCCCTTGGTTATGACAAAATGCATTTAAAGACCAATGGAATTATAAAATAGCACTACCAAATCGTTACCATATTTATATGGTAACGATTTGGTAGTGCTATTTTATAATTCCATTGGTCTTTAAATGCATTTTATCATAACCAAGGGGAATCAAATCTAAAAAGCTTCTTCTTCTTATAAGAAGCTTAAATGTATTTTTTCTAAACCCCTATTTTCAGGCACACGAGATACTTCTGGGACTGGTTGTTGTACGAAGTGGTACCAAATGGATTGAGGGATTCGGCGGGTATGACCACCGAATCTTGGATATCTATTACATGAAAGAAATGGCATTTATAAAGGTTAAGGACGCTTTCGACCATGAACCTTATGAAATTCCCATTCCGCAAATTGCTTCTGCACTTTTTGCGGTAAGTAACAATACTTAATTCAAAGTTCCTGCAAGAAATATATTTTTGGATTTAGTATAATGATTCAAAACCGGCAAACATCTTTGGATGGGGAGAATCAATTGCCCAAGGCTCAACATCGGGAACATTACAGACAATCCCGTTAAAACTGATAACCAACCAAGAGTGCCACTCATACTTTCCGTAAGATTTTGTTGAAAACCAAAAACTGTTGCTTTATTCATTCTACTGTTAATGATATTTAGTACAACATCAACGACCTTCAGTTAACTGCTTCAAAATGTGTCACGCTATAATATCTTAACATTACTGTTTCATTAGTTTATCTGCTTGCCGAAAGCTTCAAATGCTTTAGAAAAATTAAATGGGGTTATTAAAAATTACTTAGTATCTATTTAAAACTCATGTGTATGGAAAGTATGTCATCTATTATAACTATACAGGGAATTTTTCTTTTTAGTGTACATTGTCTATGTATACTTGCACGCCTATTTTAATTTTTGAAAAATAAATTGATGAAGTGTAGAAACACTCTCGATGCTATGCCACTGCTCATGTAGAAAATTAATATCTTGCCAATGTTAGTATCCCGGAAACCCCAATCGAAGAAGGAGTGGATTCTAAACAAATAAATAATTCGGGCCACCGACTTATAATTTACTAACATCGTCCTAGGTGTAAAATAGGAAGTCGGACCCTCCAGATGGCTAATCACCTACCTTATCTCTCGTATCTCTCCTTAAGTAAACTTACTTCTTTCTAATTGTCGATAAAGAAAAGATAAGTTGCAACAAACTTCGTTTAATTTCTAATTAACACAACCCCACAAGTATAATTTAAAAAAACCAGCCCCAATTTTACGTAATAAAGAAATAAATAAAATTACTTTCGGGCGAAACTCAAACAACTGAAGAACTATGATTGCGCTTATCGGATCATCAATTAGATTAAGGTCCTAGTGCAAAATCACGTTACGTGTGAAAACACATGAGAACGCAATTCCGTCCCACTATCGGAGCACCCTATACATAAACACGTAAAATTGTTCCCCAATACAATAACTTTGATAATATAATAATAATTAAGGTCTATACATACTTAATTATTCCCCAACATTACAAATCCCGGACACAATCAAGTTAACGAAATGGTTTATATGTGAAAATAATGCAATCATAAATAAACAAAGTCACGTCCTCAAAAATATTAACGTGAAATAATATTAAATTCACTTCCCTGTTGCAAGTATAACGCCTATCTCTGCGAGCAGGTTTCAATGTGGTTATCACCAGAGCCAGCGTTTGGATCGGTCGAGGAAAAACCCATCCCCAACGTTCTCGGCGATGTTTGCGTGCTTAGTTGACCTTATCAACCGGGTTCCAACCGTGCGTATTTTGCCTAAATTAAATTACAGCGAATATTAGCATTGAAGTTTGGAAAAATTTAAGACTGAACAATCTTTCTGTGAATAAATAACTCACCAGTCGATGGGAAACTGCCAAAAAAAATCTGTTTGACCGGAATAATCTCTATATTGGAATACTAATTCCTAGAGTTTTTTGACTTCCTCTAAACTAGAACCCAACTCCTGTGCCGTGAAGTTTTAAATCGGAAAACTAATTTCCAAATCGATAACGATTTACCCAAAATTTTCACTCACTTGGCACGTATATGTCCGGCCAACCGTCAATACTCAAGTCCTCGTTCCTGAACTAAAATTTTTCGGTTTCCCCCTCAATTTTGCAAAACCCCAAACCTAAGCGTATAAGTCGACCGTGTCTTTCGAAACGTAAATTGCAAAACGGGTTCCTTTCAACCAGGCGCGGAATTCGTTACATACTTTTAAATAGAACGCATCAATTACGCCTATTATGTAGGCAACCAACTATATAGACAACTAAAACATGCTGTGGCCAAAAATTAATTCAAGGTTAAAAAATAGAGTTAGTCTTTATTTAGTGTCTTCTTGCGTTTTTTATACAACCATATACAGTAAAGACGAACCGTACCAATAATTGTTAGAAAATGTAAATCAGAGGGATGCGTAATAAATTCCCATAAAATAAGAACTAAAAGTAATCATGTTTTAACCGAAGAAATAAAACTAAATGTTTTATGCTACGTTGAAGAAAATCCCATAGTATCACTACGAGAAAAAGGTTCGCATTTTAATGTTTCTTAAACCCCGGTATTTATAACACTAAAAGAATTTAAATATATATATATCCTACAAATTTTCTAATCACCAACAACTATTCGACGAAGACAAAGAAAAAAGAACAATCTTTTGTGAAACATTCTTTAATTTGCTGAATGAAGAAGAATACATTTTAAATAAGATAGTTTTTAGTGATGAAGCAACTTTCACAATAAATGGAGAAGTCAATTTACAAAATTTTCGGTGTGTATTATCACTCATCTATCCACTATCCATTACCTCCACGAATGCTATAACAAACTTTCTAAACTACAGGTTTCCAGGACGTTGGGTCGGAAGTTTCGGTCCTGTATCGTGGCCCCGCGTTCTGCAGATTTGCCGCCGAATGACTTCTTTGCTTGGGAATACCTGAAATCAAAAATATATACAAATATTCCAATACAAAATATTGATGATTTAAAAGATCGCATACGTACCGAATGCAATAGCTTGAATCCTGACTTTCTTGCAATACTGTGCGTGATTTTCAACACCGTTTAGGTTATTGTTTAGAAGTGGAAGGTGGCCATTTCGAATACTTGTTGTAACTGTTGTTTTTATTTTCGTTTCCATTTTCTGGTATTGATATTTAATGTTTTACAATAATAATCGTCTTTGTTGTTCAACTAATTTTGATTTACTTATTTAATATAAACACTGCATCAACACAACCTTCATACTCAAATAATTCACGACTACAGTGACGTTAGCTTCTGTTTTTTAGTTGTCTGTATAGTTGGTTGACTACATAATAGGCGTAATTGATGCGGTCTTTTGAAAAGTATACATAGGCAATGTGTACTTAAAAAAATTCCCTGTATAAACATCGGACTGGGCATTTTTTGAGATTTACATGTTGTGGAAGTTGTCCTCGCAGAAGTAACAGCTTGAAATATCCGACAAAAAGCGGTATGCAATTATCTTCAATCACAACGAAGGAGCTGTAGTCAAATTGTCGTTCAAGTAATTAGGAAGTATGCTGAAATTTAAAAAATTGAAGAGAAGCGCCGGAGTGGCCTACTAAAAATAACATTTATTGTGTTTAGATTAACGAGTCTAGCTAAGAAGAGCATTAGTTTTACAGAGCTGAATAAATTATGATGAAAAGACTTCCTAATTTCGAACTCTACGAATGTACAGCCCGCAACAAACTGCTACTTTCTGAGACACAGCGACTCAACCGTTGGGGATGGAACATGCTCACTGGTCACCAAACGGTAGCAACAGGTGCTAGTTAATGATTAATCCACCTTCAATATTAATAATCATACTGCTAATACGTACGTCAGGTTTCCTGTAGAAGAGTTTTCTCCAAAATGCGTATTTTCAACAACAAAATATTCAATTCTATTACGGTATGGGGATGCAACTATGCCGGAGGCGTTGGTAGGCGGTAAAGAATACTCCCAGAAACCTTCATAATATTTAAAGAAGATTAACACTACGAAGACGACACCTGCTCAAACCACGATAGATCTACATAGTTTCCGTAACAAAATGACGAGTTATACACATTCTAAAACTATAACAACCATCTCATCGCTAAAAGACAATATCTAGATTACTCTAATCAATGTAGCCTCTTACAAATTTTCTAAATTTTATCAATAGATTTAGTGTTCCAGTAGCCAGATCTACTTATGTTTTTCTGGCTCAACCATTAAGTGCTTAATCTGTCTGTAGCCACTGGTCCCGGCACCCAGCTTGGTAAGCTCGTCTGCCTTCTCGTTGCCAACGTTCCACAGCGTTCCGGCACCCAACCCAAACCAACTTTAGTTCCTTCAGACTTACAAGCTCTTTAAGAGCGTCTCCACATCCGTGGATGAGGGCAGACCTCGTCCTCGATGAGAAAGCGGCTTTCAGGGCTGCTTGTCTGTCTGCAGCAATGCTAGACCACCCGCTCCGGTCTGGCTTCTTCCTTTATTTGCTACCGCTAGGAAAACATAAACTTCCGTCTGAAAAAGCACGATGTTGTTCAACTGAAACCCATCTTTGATCAACTTAGCCTTGAAAACAAATGCAATATTTGCAATAGTAGTGTTTGTAAGCAACACATTAATAAGTTTCTGGCGTTTCAATTTGATTCTTACTTTTAAAACTTCGATTTTGAAATGGCATTTGTTGTTGAACATCCGTCCAAGTTTGATCAGCTGGCGATCCTACAACTTTTATGCGCTGAGAGTGTGCAGCCACTGTAGATTCATACGCGAAGACAAGCAGTGTCTGGAAATGCATGTATTGCCTACACAACAGTGAAGGAATGGTGCCGAAAAGTCAAGAATGAAAAATAGGGGACCATGCATGAGCCGCGACCAGGTGCACGGTGTACTGCATTAACAGAAAACCATATGGCATGTGTGGAAGCCTGGAAGACCTTATTAGAGGAAATCGTCGAATTTCAATTAGATAAATTTCAGAAATTGCCATTTCCAGTGTAGAATCTGTCCATAGTATTGTTCGTAATCTGGGTTACAGCAAAGTTTGTTCGTGATGGATTCCTCGTCTCTTGTCTAATAAACAAAAATGCTTGCGAATTTGCTTATCTCTGCAACACCTCACAGACTATAGGCAAAATGGTGATGATGTTCTTCTGTCAATAGTTGATGGTGACGAAACTTGCTGCCATTACTGCGAATCATCCAGTAAGTTATCGTCGATTCAGTGGGAACATTCAAGATCACCATCACCTAAGAAGTATATAAAGCATAACCTTCTGCGGGCAAGGAGATATTAACATTTTTTTCTAAAACGAAGGACTCTTGTTGATAGATTTTAACGAACCTGGAGTAAATGTCAATGCAAATCTGTACAATGAAACTTTCAACAAGCTTCATCAAGCAATAAGATGGAAACATCCAGGAAAACTTCCGCGGGGGGTCATTTTGCTGCACGACAAAGCTAGGCCTCATGTTGCTAATGTGGTAGAAGAAAATCTTCAACGAAAGAAATGGAGGGTTGTAGAGCATCTACTCTATAACGCGGATCTATTGGCTTGCGATTTCCATATTTTTGGACTGCTCAAAAAGGCATTAAAAGGTCGGCATTTTTGTCTGACGCAAAAGTACAGATAGCTGTGGCAGATTTCTTCAATCAGCAGCCACAAGAATCCTATGATAATTATTTGTAATTAAATTGTTGAATAATTTTTTTAAGCAAAGATGGGTTTCTATTGAACACACCTCCTAGTTTCCTAGCCCGAAATTTTGTACTCACTGATTCTCCAGGTAAATGCAAGCTCGTGTTGACATGCTTCCTCTCCCTTCTACCTAGGGATTGCGGAATGAAGTAAACCAGTTAATGTAATAGAGTGGCCACTTACATCTCGCCAGAATGTCCCGTATGCTTTACCAACATATTAACATTGCAAGAACAGCTTTTTTGTTATACCGCTAACTGCATTGGAAATGTATTAGAGCGTTTCACTTCGAAAATTAGGCCTATGTTATTTGATTTTTCAGTTAATTAAGTTAATGCCTACATTTCCAATAACAAATCTTTGGGTGTTATAAAATTCTAAATGGCTTATGCTTGAATATCATTATTAAGAAGAGGGCAATATTTCATTACTGTTTTTAGATATGTCGATGAAAATACAAAGGATCTGGTTTGTGCAATGTCTACGCAGAGAGCCGTCTGTTCCGGAGATGGCGGTGCGCCTCTTATTTACCAAGATGTATTGATTGGTATTTCACATCTACATATATATTAGAAATTTTCACTAATAAAATTTTTCAGGAATCGCTTTAAAGGCCGGTACTCTGTGTGAGATATCTAAACCGACTGTTTTCGTCGCGTTGGGAGAGTATACCTGGGAAATTATACAAGCATTGGGTATGGATGCAACGTATCGTCTGAGTTTTTATCCAATTATTCCACTCTAGTAGAATTATATGTACAGTTAAACTTTAACTCAAGATGTTGTTACAAAGTTGATTGTATCTCTTATTAATTATAATATTCTGCACTCCTGTTTCTCTATTCCACGCATCAAATTTTATTTTATGACCTTCTTTTTGGGAGAAGGAAAAACCTCATGGGCCTCCATTCTCCTGTTCTTATGGAGACTGTCAGACTCCTACTGATTAAAACCTCTCCTTAGCATTCCAGATGCCCAGGGGAACTACCGTTAGGTATTACGTTCTCCCCCCCCCCATGGCACTACAGCCCAAGTCGGGCCTTAGCCTTCGTCATCTTCTGCCTCCACCTTCTCTATCTAGTGCGTATGTTCTCCAATTTCGGGTGATTAATGTTTCCCTCATCTTGCCATATCTTCCGTGGTCTGCCTACCGGCCTCCTTCCATCCATATTTCCGTTGAGAACTTTTTTCGGGTTTCTTGTGGCTTTCATTCTTATGACATGCCCCGCCGACTGCAGCCTTTGTAGTTTTGTGAAAGTTTCAACCGGGGGTTCTTCTAAATATTGGTATATTTCATTATTGTGTCTTCCCCCCATTCTCCGTTGTCCTTCACCGGTCCTAATATTCGTGTTAAAAATTTTCCTTTCCAAACTATTTACCGCTTCTCTTGTTTTTTCGTGAGAGTCCGTCCATGTTTCACTTCCATAGCATAAAATGGGACGTTTAGTTGTTTTATATATGCGGATCTTTGTACTTCTACGCACTTCTCTTGCTCTAAATGTTATCGCTAAGGCAAAATATGCTCTATTAGCTAACATTATTCTTCTTCGAAATTCTCTGTCCTCACTTTCATCCCCTGCGATGTTAACTCCTAGATATGTGAAGTGCTCTACTACTTCAATTTTATCATTTCCCATTGGCCTTGGCCTTTTCGATCTTGTTTTCTTTAACAACTTTGTCTTTTCTACATTGATGTATAGCGCCACAACTTGTACTTGTTGCTCTAGTTGAATATATGCTTCTTTGGCTGGAGAAATAGATCTTACCATTATATTTATAGTCCAGTCAATAGGGAATGAAAAAGGCCTTTTGCCAACAAAAGGTGGGGTAGTAATAATTTTGACATGTGTCATTTAGTTCCGGGCCCCGATGAAAAATCCAAGTTTCTAGCTTAGGGGGGTCGGCGCGGTCCGCCATCTTGGAGTAAAGGTACAAAAAATTGGTTTTTTTTTAAGTAATTCCTCAACAATGGATCCTACGACAAAATGTCTGATACAAATTTGAAGCAGACTAAATTCCCTACATTTTTTGTATGAACACTTTTTTTGTAAGTCTGATGTCTAACGAGTTACAGCGGCGGAATCGTGAACATTCTTCCAAAAAATCGTCCAACTCCTCGATTTTCTCATTTTAGGAAATCATTTCGAGCTATTCTTTACATAATTATAATAATTTTGTGAATTCAAAGTCAATTCATTTCCACAACACCATAAGGTAGAGTACACGGCGCGTTTTTTTTAGTTGTGGTATCCCCCGTAGACCTAAGCCACAGATGTTCTTTTTTTTGCAATTGAGTGAGTACGGCCCGTATTCCTCACTCGTGGGCGTGGAATTAGTGACAGCGTACTCGCACTGTGGACTTTAGGAATGATACCTTTGCACAACGTTTGCGACTCCATCGAAGGATATTGTAACGTTCATCTGGACACATTCAAGCAACCTGTCGATACGAGGACTTCACGTATGACTCGAGACGATCAAGACTTGAACAAAACTAGCTTTCTTAGCATCCACCCTTCTCGGAAATTGATTCACTTGTTTCCATAAGTATTGGAGTTGTAGGAGATAAAAAGATAAACTGTCATTTGTCCAGAGAAAAAGGTATCGAGTGTTTGTCGAACATGGTTACCGCATACGAAAATTACGAGTCCATCAAATTCAAACGCAAGGACAAGGCAATCCCATTGGCAGCAGCATAAAAATCGGCGCGGAAACAATTACCATCAACCCACTAATGCTGTTCCAGAGAATGTGCATCGCGAAGAAATCCGATAACGATATGAAGGATTACTTTAGATTCGAGCTTGTTCCATTTCCTTTGTCGCTTTTTTTCGGAAAACGGAATCCGCAAAGGCAGAAATCTTCGTTGTATGCTGTTTTCACACCACTGTCAGAAGGAGTAGAACTCGGAGATAACACAATCAATGTTGTGGATGGGGGTATATTTTTCATAAAGTTGTATGGCATCGTAATGATTCATTCGGGTTAATTTGTGAGAAGTATGTGCAATATGTACAAAATCCATCCATCTAATGCTGAAAAGAAAAATACGAAGAGCCAGAAAGACTTCTCCGAACGAATAAGCAGAGGTCTCCAGAAGTTTTTTCGATGAGACTACGACGGTTCAAGTTTCTCAAGAACGGTTTTTGGCCAATGAAAAAATAAAGCCCGTCAGATTTCCATGCTGACAAAAAAATTGGTACTGTGCAGCAGGTTGAAGAAGAAGTCTTGATTGTCAACATAGCGACTTCCTTCTGCTCATCATTCGACGTTGTTTCTATCGTTGGCGAAGACGTCGATCTTTTAGTTCTGCTGACAGCATTAGGATCATCCAAAACCGACATCTACCTTCGCAAACCGGGGAGAAGCAAAACTGCTGAAAGAGTGTATTCCGCGAATAGTTTGAAAGTTAAAGAGGCAGCCAAAAACATCCCTTTTTACAGGCGGTTAGCGGCTGTGACACGACATCATCTCTCTTCAACCAAGGAACAACAAATTTTTTTTCGCTTGTCCAATAAAACGCCTAATAAATTCACACAAAAATGATACCATAAATATTAGCGAAAAAGTCAAAACCCCTTTTCCTACTACGCCACTGCACTGTAGATGAATTACTAAAAATGATTATGTTAGCATCCCGGTGAACTCAATCGAAGATGGGCTGAGTTCCAAATAAAAAAAAATAGGCGCCACCGACTTCTAAATTACTAACACAATCCTAGATATAAAAAATTAGAAAAGTCGGATTCTCAGGTCCAGCATTCACCTACCTTTCCTTCCGTAGTAGTACTCGCTTTAGTCAGATATACAAAATATTTTCGTCATAAATGAAAAGACAAATTGCCACTAAATGAAAATTTAATAAACAACTAATAATCTCATGAATCAGTTTTTAATACAAAAAAAATAATCTTAGTGCTGTCAATTTTACGTAGAGGTAAACAATTACCCTGCTGAAAACAACTCACACAAACCCTAAGTAATTATTGCGTATCGGTTACACAACATAAATTCATAAACTTAAGAAGAAAAAACGCATAGCTAACGAAGAGATCTCCACGATTAGGCGAGCGATAAAATAAACAATATAATTAATTTGACCCAACATGAACTACAAGACGCTATAATACACGACGGTTGAAGTACCCTGTATATAACAAAACCACGTAAAATTGCCGTACTATTACAACATCATAACAAAGTGTATAATTTCCCCAATATTATAAAGTTCAGATATTTACGACGAATAATAATAATAGATAGTTAATTATTGCTACGAAATTTTGAACAAGTTATAAATAAATCAAATCTTATTTTGGAATACAAAAATTACACTTCCCTTGAACGCAGGTCTGCGAAGAATGTGACCTCCAATCACAGGTGTCAGGGAAAATCCAGATGTCCTGCTGTGAAGTGGATCGAGATATGCGTGAAACGTAAATTTTCTGACCGTTATCACTTCCAATTCTTATATGGACGGATTAATTGCCCCAAACTTCGTGCCTAATTTTTATTGAGATACAAAAGTTAGCAAGCAGAACCAAGAGAATGGAACAAGACAAATGTTCGTGGATGGAAGCCCAGATTCTTAGTGCGGAAAATGGGTTAGAGGATTACACTAACGACGACGATCCTGAAGACATCAACATACACCAACCCCGACCATAAAAAAAAAGAAATAATATAAACATACTCGATAACATAAATTACGGAATACGAACCGTACTCACTCAATTGCAAAAAAAAAGGACATCTGTGGATTATGCCTACTGGGGATACCACAATTAAAAAAAACACGCCGTTTACTCTACCTCGTGGTGGTGTGGAAATGAGTTGACTTTGAATTCATAAAATTATCATAATTATGTAAAGAATAGCTCCAAATGAATTCCTAAAATGAGAAAAACGAGGAGTTGAACGACTTTTTGGAAAAATGTTCAATTGTTCACGTTTCTGCCACTCTAAGTCGTCGTTACACATCAGACTTACAAAAAAAGTGTTCATACAAAAAATGTAGGGAATTTAGTCTTCTTCAAATTTGTATCAGACATTTTTGTCGTAGGATCAACCGCTGAGGAATTATTTTGAAGAAACCAATTTTTTGTACCTTTAATCCAAGATGGCGGACCGCGCCGACACCCGCCCCCCCCTCCCCCAAGGTCGAAAACTTGGATTTTTCTTCGGGGCCCGGAACTAAAAAACATATGTCAAAATTATTACTACCCCACCTTTTGTAGGCAAAAAACCCCTATTGACTGGACTATATCACTTATGATCTGGCCCGTTTCGTATCCACATAGACTTGTTTTTGACGTGAAACCTTCCCTCTGTTGTTTAAGGTATTTGTGTACCTTACTGGTTTCATTTTCTTTAAAGTCTTCTTCTATTTGCCGTATTTTCTTTTCATTCGTCTACATAGCTTATCTGCCTTCCATCCCTTTTCGTCGTATTGTTCTCTCTCTTCTCAAGTACTTTGTTGAATATATTGTGATGGATTCTAACTAGCTAGTTTGTTCGATGTCAAATTATTTATTTTCAAAGGATAGTCGTGCATAATATCTTGTCATGGAATTCGGTTTTCTTTTTGATTCATTATTAAGGGCAGACCTTAACGCAGTTAACATCTTGTTTGGGTTGAAAACTCTGCAAAAACTCGTTTATGATGAAAACCTAGATCAAAAAGAATTTTTGTAAAAATGTTATTATTAAGAAGATTATATGTTAAGATACATGCAAAGGAAGATGACATAGATCACCTAGAACTTTATTAAAAGCTTAGCTCTAATATTTTGGACCTCGTAAGAAGATGTAGCAAGATCGGAGACGTTTTTGGAAAAGTGATTTTTGAATTTTGTGTAGAACCTAAGATGCTTCAGAGGCTATTTTTAGATCGTGTATTAAGTGACTATATGGTCGGGGCCAGTTTGGAATGTGGCGTTGAAAAATTATGAACATTCCTAAATTAATTATTTTAACTGTCAAAATTTAAATTGTAATTATTTTTTTAGATCCATGTATCATTTGGTATTCTTTTACGCAAATTTAGCATTGTTGCTATAAATTTCTGTTGGTTGCTAGGCGGTATTGTTTATAAAAAATGTTAAAGAAAGTTATTGAAGTTTTTACGTGTTAATGCACGAATTTTTTTATGTTTGTCCTCAAATTTAAAATTTAATTGTTCTGTTGTGTATAATAAATACATAAGTTATTACAAGTGGCGATTTATTGGAATTTGCGGTTGAAGATTGGACTGAAGGACGCCACTACACGCGGTTCCTGAGAATCCTACAAGGTAAACACCTCATCTACGAAGATATTTACATCAACACGAAAGATACCAACTAAAAGGTAATCCAAAAATTGCTTACCTATTTAGAGATACACCTGAGCTTCGGATTCCCGTGGAAGACACTATCAGGATATTTTTTTTTGACCTGTTCAGTATTGTATGAAAGTTCTATAAACACTTATAGGTTTTTACGAAGTGGAGCTCACGAGTTTAGCCTGCTTGGATTTCGCTGATTATTAAGGTTATATTTGTATTTGCCCATTTGCCAGTGTATTACCAGGACGCAATTGAACCGACTAACTGTGACGTAGTAGTTATCATGCTCGAGAGCAACCGAGGTATATTTAATTTAATTCTTTAGGAGGCAAGTTTACATTTTGTCACCTGGCGCCCAAAATTTTAAATTCAGTATCAAAGTTAAAAATCTTCAATAAATTAATTACGATTGCGAGGGATAATAATTTAAAATTTAATTTAATTTGTTTGTTGTTTATTTTTGTTCTTAGGTATCCCGATCGATTAGATCGTAACAATATATATATTGTCATGGTAATTTTATGAGCAGGTCGTAGGTGTACCGTCAGTGCACTGCATGTAAGTGTGTGTACATATTTTTACTTATGGATCTCCTCATTAGGTATACATGTGCTAGTGGATTTGTAAATGGTTGTTCTATTGGAGGTAGCGTTGGAATAATCAGGTTCGCATGGCGAACGTGAATATGTTCATGTGATCAAAAGAGTGAGCTCCAATAGGGCAAGTATTATAAAAAGAGGGTTGTTATGGTTATGGATAAATAAGGATGAAAAATTATTCGAATTCCGATATTTGAATCAAGCGGAGGTGTGATCGGGCTTCACCCAGTAAATCACACCCGAGCAATCAAATTATATTAAATTATCATCCAACAAATTATATTTGGCGCAATACATTTCAAATGTTGTAAGATTTGATCAATTAAACAAAGTTATGCTACAGGCAGTTTTATTGAAGTGTTTGAGTATACATATTTAGAGGTATAGAAGCATAAAGGAAGCCACGAAACCCTGAGAAGAGAAGTTTAAGCCGAGGTGAAACAGTAAGGTGAGAATTCATTGATCATTGAGTTGAAATCTGCCAGTACAATCAGCTAGGAAAGGTGTACATAGCAATATAGATATATACATATATATATATATATATATATATATATATGTATATATATTTTGTATGCTGCATTTCTCTCTTGAATTGCTTGTTCGCTTTCTTCATCAATCCACTTTTCCTTCCTTTGCCTTTGTCGTGTCCCTAGTATTTCTTTGGCTGTTTCTGCGGTTGCTATCTTTAGCCTGAACTACTGATCCTCGATTGCTGTTTCGCCCGTTTCTTCTCTTAGTCTTTCTTCCAGCTGTTTCAATCCTTTTTTTTTTATTTCTGGGTTCTCGAGTTTATCTAGATTGAGCCTATTCTGTGCGCTTTGCTTGTCCTGCCTGTGGTTATTTATTTTGCATCGATATTTCGCTTGTACTAAGCGATGGTCCGATTCGCAGGATGCGCCCCTTTTAGCTTTCACGTCTAAAATACTGATTCCTGCTCTTTTATCTATTATAAGGTAGTCGATGTGATTGATTAATGTTCCATCGGTGAAACCCATGAGCCTTTATGGATGTCGCGATGCAGGAAACATGTTGTGCTAATAACCATAATTTTGCTGGCTGTGAAATCTATTAGTGCATTACCGCTTAGGTTTGATTCCTTATGTAGGCTGTCTCTTCCGATATTGCTGCGATATTCCTCTTCTTTCGCAATTTTGGCATACAAGTGACCTATTACGATTTTAACAACGTTCTTTGGAGCCGTGTCATATACCCTCTCTATCTCAACTAGGTGAAAATTTCTGCCGTTAGCCGTTATGAAATCATTTCAGCTAGATGATGAATAATTGCCCATAATTTATCTTCATATGTTGTATATACCAGTCGCATAACAGTTTTATATATTCGCAGCTCCATCGTTGTGCTAAGTTCTTGCAGTGGTACTAAATAAGTCACAGCGCCCACATTGCAGTCAGAAAAACGATATTACGTACAGTAAAGATGCTGCAGCACGCCAGTCAAGCCAGGGTGTCCAAACTGCAGGTGAGCAAAGGTTGTATCATTGAACAAAAATCATGTGGAAGAGCTGGCCAGATGAGCTCGCCCATACTGCAGCAGGGAAAGGATTTATCGTTGAACAAATATCCTACAGAAGTGCCGGTCAAGCCAAAATGCTCAAACTGCGGGCAAGGAAAAACCTGCAGGTGTGACCGTCAAATCAGATCGCCCAAGTTGCAGGCGGATGGAAAGTATTTATCATTAAATAAAATTTTTACAGTAGTGCCGGTTATGTCAGATGGCTCAAACTGCAAGCGGAAAGGATTTATCGATGAACAAAGATACTGCAGAGGTGCCGGTCAAGCAAGAGCGCTTGAACTGCAAGAGAAGAAAAACCCACATATGTAGCAATCAAACCAGATCGCCCAAATTACAGATGGATGGAAAGAATTTATCGTTAAAGAAAAGTTTTACAGCAGTGCCGGTTAAGTCAGATCGCTCAGACAACATGTTATGTTTACATTTCTATGTTAAGTTTCCTGTCCGTGTTAGGTGTATGTTTGGTTGCATACGATTGATTTTCGGTACGCGCTGTGTGACCTTGATGGTTTGAATTTCTTAGGTTCCTGAAATGTAGGGAATTTTAAACAATTTTGTAAGTGTAGGTGGAAATTTGGGATTCTTGAGGCGGGGGTGTTTCCTGTTGAGAAGATTCTAGGAACTTCCTTCTTAATTGTCACGGTGGGCAGTTGCTTTACTAGTAATGTGACGGTGATTAATGAAAGATTTTTATATCTGCGAATATTTCGGATTTAATTTATCATCCAGTTCTGTAAGAGGATTTATGCATTATTTGGTTCAATATTTTGTGGTTGAATAAATTCTCGAGGGTTTTATTGCCCGATTAAATACATTACCAGTACTTTTACGGTCGCCGCATGGTTTTGTGATATTGAAGCACGCTCTTGGGACCGTTATCGCTGTATCTGCCTGTGAACCACTTTCCTGTAGCTGATCTTCGTTATCTGGGATCCTCGACGAGAGACGAGTTGTCTGTTTCGGAAGCCGTTTCGACCTTCCTGAATTACCTGGCCGTTCTTGTAGTAGAAGTCATCTTCGTTAACCTGGAGAACGACAGCCTTCGGTATCGCTGTGACCAAGCCGTTGGACACTTTCAGAAGCTCAGGTTAGAAATTATAACTTTGTCCTCTTCGATCGTGATAACTTGAAGATCGTGGGTTCATTCACAATTTATGCCCGTGTATAACCTAGAAGAAGTTCTGTCTGTGATTTATTTGTCCAAGTATTATGAATTAGTAATTTTGTATTCTAATCTTTTATTTCGGTTATTACTGTGTTTAGCAACAAATTATTTAGTGCACTTACCTATATTTATCAACCTGTGTAGCAGGAGTATTCACTTACGTCTGTTTTATTTTATTGTTTACATTTTGCGATCAGCTGATTTTCATTTCAATTTGTGCGTATTTTGCCGTAGTAGATATTGACCCGGCTGTTATAAAATTGGATATTTGGGAATTTTTGATTCAGTATAACTTATATTTATGTTACGAGTTAGGGGATGCGGATTTTGGTTATATTTTGGATCTCTACTCGAATTCCCGTTATTACGTATCGGGTATTTTTAACGCTGCATTGTACAAGGCCTTGGATAATTTTCCCCAGCGTTCGGATTGCGGTAACGTTAACTTTGGTAGTTTATTATCTTTGCTTAGATCTGTGTTGAGATTCAGATCAGTCATTTAGGGGTTTTATCCGCTGAACTGTTCCTCATTGCTTTTTTACGTCATAAGTAAGGAACGTATTTTGGTTCCTTGTTTTGCCTCCCAAAATCTTATTTTAATTTTAACTTTGTAGTTTCTTTTATAACGTTACAACTTGGGCTTCACCCAAGTGTGATTCAGTTGCCGTTATTTAATACAATTATATACAGGGTGTACCATTGCTTTGGTCATCGCTTTTATATATATGTTTATTGTACCTATATACAGGGTGTATAATTTACAATTGAACTTATATTATATGATATTTGATTTGTGGTTGATTTATATACAGGGTGTTTGCAATTTAGTGACCAATATATTATTTTCAGTTTATTACTTAATTTGTTGCGTTTTATTGTGTCTTGTTTCCTTGTTTATGTTTTTGTTGGAACCATTGACGTTCGTTCTGCGAGGTAAGAGTTTACCCTTATGTGGATTCGGTAAGGTAGGTCTGATTTATCGCTGCACGACGACTGGTGAAGTAGAATCCTGGCGCCCTTTAAAGATTGTTAGTTTGAAGATCATTTTCACCCACCCCGTGTCGCAGACTGAGAGAGCCGTGGTGAAAACACCGATACGTGCAGTGAGTTACCCGTGGGTAGAATATTTCGGTGTTTCCAAATTTGTTACCAGAAAGTGTGTTGGTCTTGTTAATTTGTCTTGTTGTTTCCGTGCGTAGGTTTTTGGTAACAAACAAGCAGGAAAGCATTTATCGTTAAGCAAAGAT
>JABXWE010002689.1:0-28699 GCA_014611495.1 Limonius californicus | reverse complement strand
TACTGCACTGTTTACTGTTCACAACTAATCGTTATTTCATTAAAAAAACTACCATAAGCCAACGTCGTTGTGTGCTGTAACACATAATTTATCTAGTACGTCAACAGCATCTTTGGTGATATTATAAAATAATATTGCTTTAGGTTTGCTCTTTTGTTCGTCATCATTTACACTTTTACCATCATGGAAGGCACAGAACGCTATCACAGATTTATTTTTCGAACATATGAAATAATCAATCTTCCCTATTTTGCTAAAACATTTCTACGTTGAATGCACAACTCGTTGTTTGTTTGGCAGAAATTTCAAAGGAAGTCACGTTGATCACAAAGAAAGAAAAAGAATTACTTTCTGCATAAAAACATGCGTTTGTATGCTATACATTTCGAAGCTTAGGTAAATCCCCTTTATCTGGTACATTTACCAAAATATTTCGATTAAAATGTATAAAATCCCTGACCCAGCAGATCAGCAGCAGTTGGGGAAAGTACAATTCTTCGCAGTTAAGAGTCGAAACTGACAGCTACAGTAGGAAAAAAATACAACCGAAAAATGATTTTGTGACATAAAATGCACAGTGGGGCTTAGATACTCCAGCAATTTTTGAATATAAGATATTTAGTGTAAAAAAAGCAGTAAAACCGCTTTGACATAGCCATTCTGTAGGTAAACATGTGGAATGAGATTAGCTAGAAGGAAATTGAGGTAGCATGTATTACCAGCATTTTATCGTAAAAAAATGAACACTGGGGTCAAATAGACTCCACGATGCATTAGAAAAGTTAAGCGTACGAATGGCTTAGCAGCAAGTATAAGACAGTAAGGAAAACACTTTCTTTTTTGTGTCTCAGCGTTTTCAAAATAATTTATATTATCATTAGCGAAGTAACAAACGGCAATTCATAAACATCATTCCAAATCATGTAATAATATTTTAAAGTTGGTTTTTACCAAGTAATCACCCTCGATAATAACAGAAACAAATTTGGTTTTTCAAAATTAACCTAAAATAAGTATCAGTTTTATTTTTTACGCCTACTTGCCGCAATTCATAATAAAAATTCTCTTCATTACTTTACAAATTTCTTCTTTTTATACAAAAAACATCGTCGAAGAAATAATTTATTTTAACACAGATTCTAATTAATAGCAAGTTAACCTGATAAGAGGTAGTTAAAACCTTGAAAATGGAAAGACAGTTCCTGCTTTTATTTGAATGACGAGCGTAATATAAAATACCTCCAATGACTTATAACCCGGCGTTGCCACTCCTATGGGGTTCACTTATTCGGTAGCTCGAAAAAAATTGTATATTGAGATGGCTATATACTCAAATGAAAACGCTACTAGTGGCAAAGCGCTGAACTAAAATTTATACTCGGACCACTTTCCATCCATTATGAGGTCCACGTGATTTTTACTCCCGTTAGTCGGGACATGATCAGCTTCCGTTTGGCAAAATTACAAGCCCGAAACTTGTGAGGTCCGTATATTGGTCCTCACTTGTTGCCGGTGCTCACTCCTTACGGGACTTTTCAATGTCTGAGTCTCACTTAGGTAGCCATAAGTAAATATGTATATATACAGGGAATTTTTCTTTTTAGTATACATTGTCCATGTATACTTTTAAAAGAAACGCGTCAATTTCGCCTATTGTGTATGCAACCAACTATACCGACAACTAAAAATCAGAAACAAACGTCACTATAGTTGCGAATTATTTGAGTATGAAGGTTATGTTGATGCAGTGTTTATAGTAAATAAGTATTTCACCGTGTATATAGGACACAGATGATGATTTTTTTGTTAATTACAAAAATCGCAGGGTAATGTTTCCGTAAGGTCCGTGAACTTACTTATGTACTTCCTTTCTACAACACAATGACATCGACGACAAACTGGTGTAATGGTCAGCATAGCTGCCTTCCAATCAGGTGATCCGAGTTCAATTCCCGGCCACCGCGAACTTTTTTTAATTATTATTTTTTGTTATAACTATTAATTGTGATTTCTTCAACGTAGCATAAAATATTTAATTTAATTTCTTCGGTTAAAATGTGAGTACTTTTAGTTCTTATTTTATACAGACAACTGAAGCATGCTGTGACCAACACAATCAAATTAATTCAATGTTAAAAAATTAAAATAATCTTTATTTAGTATCTTCTTGCGTTTTGTATACAACCATGTGCAGTAAAGACGAAAAAGTGGAAATTCTATTGTGATGCCAGAATGGAAACAGCTTAAGAACTGTGAGAGACTTATTTTCAGTAAAATATCCTTGTATTCGAACCAAACAAACAATTGTTAGAAAATTTAAATCAGAGGGATGCGTAATAAATTCCCATAAAATAAGAACTGAAAGTAATCACATTTTAACCGAAGAAATTAAATTAAATATTTTATGCTACGGTGAAGAAATCATAATTAATGGTTATAACAAAAAATAATAATTAAAAAAAGTTTGCGGTGGCCGAGAATTGAACTCGGGTCACCTGCTTGGTATGCAGCTATGCTGACCATTACACCAGTTTGTCGTCGATATCATTGTGTTGTAGAAAGGAAGTACATAAGTAAGTTCACGGACCTTACGGAAACATTACCCTGCGATTTTTGTAATTAACAAAAAAATCATCATCTGTGCCCTATATATACGGTGAAATACTTATTTACTATAAACACTGCATCAACATAACCTTCATACTCAAATAATTCACAACTATAGTGACGTTTGCTTCTGATTTTTTGTTGTCGGTATAGTTGGTTGCCTACACAATAGGCAAAATTGACGCGTTTCTTTTAAAAGTATACATAGGCTATGTATACTAAAAAGAAAAATTCCCTGTATATATATATATATATATATATATATATCACATTTTTATAGATCTCTGATAGTTAATTATGTAGTTTACGTACTTAAACGTTTGTGGTGAATCTTTTGAGAGTTAAGATGTTCGCAAAAAATTTAAGCAAAACGTAGAGAGATCTATAAATAACCTACGTAATTGTTGAGAACTTTGTGTTTTAAATCTATGTTTTAGGTGTTTATCTATAATTTCAGTGTAGATACCATTTAGTTAATATATCTAGATTTCTAAATCAGGGATCTAAACCCAACCGTTTCTGCAAATAATTATCAAACCATCTCCGTTTCGAAACTATTACTATACACTAAATAACCCAAAGTCTCTTGAAAATATAAAATCCTTCCAACCCGTTGCTTTAAAAAAGATATCGCCAAAAAGATACGTCGCACTCTGTTTAAAATTTTTGTTTAGTACCAAGAAAAACCCTCTAACCCTCTCAAAAATTATTTCATTTAAAACAAGTGCACTCCCCATCTAGAGATGTGTTCACTGAAAAACAGTACCAAATTCCTTCTTCGTCTTTCTTAATCCCATTTGTCCCACAGGGCGACGGGTCTTCGATTTGATTCACGTATTTTTTTGATTTCCTGTATAATTTTTACTCTAGTTTTTGCCAAATCTTTGATATAGTCCCCCCCCCCTTAATTCAGGGTCTACTTATTTAAAAATTCTTCAGGTGCTTGTCAAAAATATCGGAAAATGTAAATACTGTTCAAAGACAGAGAATATGAAGAGAATAAACTGAATCTAAACATTTGTTGAAGAAAACTCATGCATTGTCATTACAATAGATCTCTTAGGCTATAGGTACAATAGCTCACAGATACATTTAAGATTTTGGAAGTTTTAACAAATAATTGACTATACAATTCAACGAAAATGTGGAATTTTCGGACAAGAGATATTGTCCGTACACAATCGATGTGGATTAAAACTTTTTTACTCTTTGCAATTTAATTTAAACAGCAGAAGAATAAATCCTCGTAAAAAATAGAGATTTTACAAATACCTGACAAAATGCCATCATATAAAACAACTCTTAATGTTTCAGCATAAACGTCCTATCGCGAAAACTTTTCCAAGTGCCATCTTTCACCTTAGTAAAACTTGTTTAATAAAACTTCATTGTACATACCCTTGGGAACACAACTAGTCCTGTACATAATATGCTAAATAAAAGTTATTTAAATGCCGCATATCTATGCTTTTAATAAATGTCAGATCCAAACAAAACCGCAGTTTCACTCCGCAAACAACAAAAATAATTAAAAATGTCAGAGGCCGCCCGCCCTCCAATAATCTCGTTAAATTTTTACACAATGGAATAGTCCATAAATGTATTTGGGGGAAATATGAAACTTTTTCCTGTATAATGTTATTATTTTGAGGCAATGGGGTATTATTTTGTTATAATACATAAAAACATTCAATAACTGTATAAAATTAAATTAAATAATGCTCAGTTACGTCAAAAAACCCAATATTATATTTTGTTAGGATATCCTCTTGTGTTCCAGATCATTAATAAAAATAACACTCACAATCTTAATTTCAAACATTTCAAATCGAAAAGCAAGAAACTCTGTTTAAACTGTTTTAAAGTTACAAAAAATAAGCACAATATATAGGGTGTTTCAATAAAAACTGCTAGTTTTAAATATGTCGCCATTTTTGACAAATGTTAATTTCAAATTTGATATGTAGTATAGAGTCATGAGAAATCTGTCTGGGAACACTGTATAGTAGAACAACGTATATAAATCCTAAGCATGCCAAAACAACAGTCCAATTGTAATTGTGCAGCGAAAATTACGTACTATTTTTGGGGAAATGAAAAGTGGTTTACGAGCAACCATGTATCCTGAAAAAGTTACTGTATGGTGCAGTTTCTGAGTAGAAGGTGCCATTGGCCGTAAGTCTTTGAAAATGGGGATGAAATTGCGTTGACGTGGATGGCAACCGTATTTATGTTATAATTACAATTTTTTGGAACGAATTAGACGAAATGTAATTGGGCAACATATGATTTCAGCAGAATGGCGCACTACGCAGGAAACACTGGGGTTACTGCAGACGAAATTTCCTAGCCGTGTTATTTGTAGTTTGGCGACATCAATTGGCATTGTGATTTAACACCGTAGGACTTTCTCCTTTGAAGATTTCCTCAAAGGAAAGTTTACCCTGATAAACCTAAACTCAAACATAATATTCGCCACGTCATAGGCGAAATGGACGCGGATTGGTACCCAAACGTCATGGGAAGTTTGGTCAAACGAACAGTCGTCTGTCAGACGAGCCGAGGCGGCCATTTGAACAATGTCATATTCCATACATAAATCCCAAGATAGTTTCACAGTATTTAAAAAAAAATTAATATTCCCGTTATTTCACGTTTTAACATATAAACAAAACTGTCAGTTATTACTGAAACACACATTAGAACCCACCACTATCTAATATCCTATGATTATGAAAATATATAGCTTAAAGTTTCCTACATTCCCATAAAATATAATTAGCTTTACAAGGGTGACGACTTGGCTGTCGTTTGTTAACAGGCTGTTTAGACTACTGCTGGAAGTCCGTGTTTTTTCTACTACGTGCTTCTCCTTAGCGCTAAGGTAAAAACACGGAGGACCTACAGTTCAATGTTGAATCCGAAGGATACAGATTGCAGAGAAGGTTTTCATGGGGCTACTAAGGTAACTCAAAATGGGATAAATTTACGTTTCCTATTATCACTGTAGCTACGGTAATAAGCGATCTTTCTACTTGTGGTTGTTAATAGCTAGTAGATAACACATTCAAGATTGAAATAAGATGCAAACATTGTCAAACAAATCATAAGAACTTGCGATAAAAAACTGCCAAAGTAGTGCAAAAATATGGTAACATCAATCTACTTTTGCGACAGTGTATAATTAATTTAGTGAATCGCTTCACCTATTGAATCAATAGTAGAAGGCAAGAATAGATTCAGCACATAACACGAATGACCAAGAATACGATTATTAAAATCTCAAGAGACAAATCACCATCATGGACAAGAATTATTGGACGGCTCATATAAAGGTCGAAGACTGCCTATAATCTACGTGCACAAAACTGGATCAGAAACAGGCGTTAGCCTAATTAGAAGAAGAAGAAGAAGAAGAACAAGAAGAAGAAAAAGAAGAAGAAGAAGATTTCACCATATTACAAACTACCATCCGTTACGAACCTAATGCACAAACCCCAATTTCAATATTAATTTTCTCACAGCCAGAACAATGCCAATATTCTGGTACTAATTTAGTTTATCGTATAATATGTGCATTGTTCTTCCCATTGGCTGCACTTCGTATTTCAGCGTTCAGGTAGGCGACCCTAAGCCTCGTAGCGGAAACGGAAACACATATAATGATTTGTCAAAGTAAAAAGATACTTTTAATTTGTGGTTTCTAGATCGCTTTAAGATCCCTCTAAGACCGTATGGTTGCCAACTGGAGGGGGAATAGTGTGTAGTATGTTGCAACAAAGCTTTTTTATACGCTGTGTAGTAATGCTGGAAAATCGAAGTTGTTGCGACTAATACATTCTTTAATTCCTTCAAATATACATTAATGAATATTTTTCCTCACTTTTGAATAAGTACAAGGTGATCAAATAAAAATTCATAAGCTTAACAATAAGCTGTTGGAAAACCTTCCATTAAATGATTGCGAAATTCGAGTAAAAATTATTAGAAAACGCTTTCGTCAAAGTGGTTTTCTGCTTTATAATCTAGTTTATTTCCCTGTACGTGCAGAGTAAGCATCAGCATTGCAAATTCACACCGGGGTTGCCAACATTCCTACTAGTGTTTCTATAATATCCATCAGAATGAAGTCGAAAGGCTACATTTACTATTTTATTAAACTAAAAAGTTGCTCGGCAACGTAACTCAACGTTTATGAAACATTATTTGTTTATACTTTGTAATAAATATTGATTCACTTCTGGGTGAAGTTGATATGTCATACAAGTAAACCAAGTTGCTAAAATTAAAGCTGTTCCAAGAAGGAACTTTAGCAATAGGTGATATTAGTATGATAAAAGAATCACACCGCCTATATGGTTTATTTACAAAATAGGCAATTTAAGTGTATTGTTATGGATAAATTTTTACCTTAATCGCCCATCTTGTGACTGATTGTTCACAATTTACAAGCAAAATTTAGTGGAATTACATACGATGTGTTCATCATAATACTAATTGGACTAATCTATAGAAATTTTAGCTGATACCGTTGACAACATTTTTTTAAATTTTGTACATTTGTATATAAAAATATTGTACCATTCCACACTGACCATTTACCACTAAAATGTACAGCAGAGGCTATTGAGACTGTCAAAGATATCGCAACTCTTATATTAACTTACCCCATTTAGTATGTTTGTCATATTATTAGAACTAACATCAACTTATATAGTGAAGTGAAACACTTGTAATAGGCTAGGGCCTAGGCCATGGTGCTTACATTGACAAAATTTACCAACGACCTCGTAGATTCCCTTCTGAACACCGACTGTTATTTTCAGGAACATCTAATTTCTTGAGATTCAGCTTTAATATGGCACCCAGCAAGATATTAACTATCAATTTTAATTTACAGTATGAATCCCGAGTTATATCAAATGTTCATATGAGTAGAAATTCCATTTTAAGCTTTGGATATTATTTTGGTCGGTTTCACTTAACTACTATTTATTATTTATAATTGGTACTTATTTCGTGGCGATTTGAAATCTATGCTAAACACAATTTTGAGAGAGAGTGTGCTCATTTTATGTCGTAACAAGTAGGTAGGCTACACCTCTCACATGTGCATGAAATGCACACTTAACTTTTCTTCTTAGTTGTTGTGAGTGTCGATCTTACTGGGCGCTAATAAAAAGTACTGAAGTTTAAATTTAAATAAAGTTGCAGCCTTTCTGCGTTTCATTTATGGAGTTCCTGGGTAAACAGGCTGGTGGCAAGCAACAGATAATAGAACACAGACTTACTGGTCTATGTATAAATATTGGGCTCATTGGAGGTCCTCCCAGGATTGAGATTTGAACGGATATGGAAGCTCGTCTGCCAGCTAGCAATTGTGGCAGCAACCTTTCATAATTATAGCGTTATTACTACAATTAATACAAGTAAGCATACTTTCAGATGCTCCAATCCTCCAGAGGGAACTCTGCAACTGGACTATGTCCAGGCAGACACTGTTATTCACAGGAGTCGCAGGGTGACATTCCCTCTCAGCTTCACATGTGAAGGAGAGAGTATAATTAGCGACCATTCCCCCACGGAAAAGTCAGCCGACGCCCTCCTGGCGTTGATGTAAAATTCATAGTAATAATAATAATTCAAACTAGACGCTTTCACTAGGCTACTTCTGCCAGCTGATTACCCCCCCCCCCAATTATCGCTAGGTGAATAATGACTATGCATGCTACACACATTATTTACTCATCTAGCTACTATTATATTAATTACGCCACTATTTCCAAAAACTACTTACATAGACACGCCAATCGTGTATACCAACAATAAAAGAACCCAACGCTTGTAAACCACATAATATAATAACAAGTAGATAATACGTAACCATTTGGATAAACACGTATAACACTTCATGGGATATAAACCAGATATAATACCAAGTAGATAAAACGTAACCATTTGGGTAAACACATTTAACATTTTATGGGATATAAACCATAACCTGCCCAGTGATGCCACTGCTTATATTAGCTGATAATGCCGGTGCAGCACATATTTGTATAAACACATAAGTGGGAACACTAATATCACACCTTGCTTCTGCTTAGAGGATAATCTTATCGCAAACACTATAAATTATTAATCATGCCAAGAATCTCCAAGCATCACCTAGCTACCTACAACACTGTCATTGGCAGACTACCGCTGCTGATATCATGGTATCCCTTGTTTATCCCTCACATTCCAAGAAACACTTGCTTGCTCGGTCTCTCGTGCAAACCTTTTCAATTCTTACCAGTTGATATTTAAAGCTGAAAGAAGTTACGTACGCGTTTGTAAACTTTTATTTAATGCTTGTTTATTTGAACATTATTCATAGAACAGCCCACCAGAAAATTACGGCCTAACACAAAAAAAATATATTTTTACATTAAGAGTCTTTTGAACAGGCAAATGTCTACGACCGTTTTTTCAGAACTTAACAAATGTCTGTGGAAAGTTATTGATATGTATACATTCTTGTGGTAATAACAATCAGTTCCAATATATTCAAATATCGAAAAACGGATATGATGTTGATTTTGGGAGAATGCAGAGGTGCAGCGGACTTAGCAGTAGGACGATATACATAGAGGTCCCGGATAGACCCTTTCGAAGAAAAGTTGCGGCAATGTGGACAGTTTTCCAAGCCAAAGATGAGACAATAGCTTGTCACAACTGTAGAAGCTGAAGCGGCAGTCATCGAACAAGTAGTTGGTAATCCCCACATAACCAACGAGCAGTTGCAAGAACTGTAGACTTTAGCCAAAGTTCAGTATTTAACATTTTAAAAGCAAACGCCGTCCGTTCTTATCATGCCACATTAGTGCAACATCTTCTTGAAGATGATTACTCACCTAGAATGAAGATCTGCTCATTTTTAAGAAGTGAAGTTCTAGTAGACAGCGTATGTGGTTTCAAAATGACGGGGCAACTGCCCTCTTCAATAAAATTGTAAAAAACTACCAAATTGAAACTTTCCATAGCAGATTAATTGCAAGAGGTACAATTCATCCTTAGCCTTCACGTAGTCCGGACTTGAACCCGTTAAATTTATTTTTGATGGTAAAACAGAAAACGACATCTACTAAACTCTCGTACAAACTCAGGAAGGTTTACGTGAAAGAATTATTGAAGCATGTCGGCCAATCATCCCACAGATGCTAACTACTGTTAGAAATTCTATTCCACGGCGAATTGACCTATGTGAACAGCAAGGTGGACGGCATTTTGAACATTGATTACGTCATTAATTAGTGTTTTTCTTTGGTTTTCTTTAATTTATTTTCTTTGTTGAATTTATTGTTATGACAACATTTTTTTTATGCTATCTTGGATTTCTATGTGTTTGTTTTATTTAAATTATAAGCAATACATATCGCAAATGTATGTATCTGCTGGAAAACTGAATCTTATTTATTTAGTTCTTTAGTACATACAACGTAACTACTTCGATTTTTACTTACAAAAAATGTAAAAGTTTACTAAGATACCTATGGAATACAAACAGCTGTAATATGTGTAGCCTACCTACCTGTTACACGATAAAGTAATAGTTTCTATACGTGTTTGTGATACTTCGATAGCACTTGATCATATATGTCGTAAACTATGATAACTGATAAGTAAATAACATTCAATCAAAAATTTATTGTAGGAGTGTTTGTTCATAATGTGCAATCGCTATTTTTCATTATGAAAGGATACGTAAACGTATGTCAGTTCCACAGCGAAACGCTACTGGCGCCGCCCATAAGGTATTCGTAGTGCAGAACAATCCGCCGCATGGGTGGTCTATTAAAGTGATTTTCTAACCGGTTGGCCCGTAAAGCCGTCGGTCCCGGTTGCCATACCAACATCCTTGACAACCGTGAAGGTAATGACACTTATCCTCTCCGTCCGAAGTGTTGGGTTAGCCTTCTGCCAAGTATACATGGAAAGAAAGCTCACAGAACCTAGTAGAGTGTAGGTAATTAACAGGCCATTGGCATATACACCTAAGAAGAATAATAAGTAGATGATATAATAGTATAAGTATCATTACATCTTCAGAGAACCACTGTTTAGAAAAATCCACAATTTATATAAATTAAGTGAATCAATAATTCTAATCAGAGTTTGTTGTTAAAATGAAAGTAAAGGTACATGAATGATTTTGTTAGTCGTAATACAATTTACATATTCTGAAAAATTGATAGAGCGTTAACATACAATTATAGTGCTGCACTTTCAAACCAACCACCTTCCATTCAAACTGTAAAATACTAGCTTGTCTGAAATTGTAACTTTAGATAGTAATAATAAGTTTAATTTTGGCACAGAAATATCTTCTTTGCGATCTCAAAGAAGCTTTTGAAAGTCAACTTATTGGGTCAAAACACTAGTCTGTAAATGATAACTTTTAGGTGTAATAACTAGCGCATTGACACCAGTGTTGGGTAGTAACTAAGTAAAAGTAACTCGTTACTAGTAACTAGTTACTGTTCAGTAACTTAATAGTAACTTAATTACTTTTGTGTTTTCAGTAATTGTAACTGTAACACGTTACAATTATTTAGTAACTTTAGTAACTGAATATGACAAGTTATACATTTTCATGCTACAAATGTAAAATATTTTAAAATGTTCGGTTTTTAATGCATAGTATTTAAGAAATTATACCTGAAGCTGAAGAATTTATTGAAATTTCGAATGCAAATGTTAATACCGAACACAGGAATACCTTCTTGTACTTACTCGATAATAAATAATATTTGACGGATCCTATTTGGGTGGTGACAGCTTTTTCCAGTAATATTTAATCCTTTAACAACTAGAAGCTCTCTGAGCAGGTATGCGGATTACTGGGAAGTACATTGCTAACGCCTGTGCGCAGGTTGGGGGTGTCTAATTCAGACGAAAATACATTCACCGTCTCTATATTTCAATAATAAAGAAAAATAAAATAGAACCCTGGGAAAATCCCAAAAACATCGTTGAACCAGCGCCTCTAAGCTCTAAGCCTGTTCCTTCCCCCGCGTTCTGCTGTTTGAACATTACTATAATAAATCTGTGTTGTATGCTATCTGCGCTTCATGTAGTAAATTTGTTTGTGACAAGTTTCAATAAGTGTTTGTTTATCAAAATGAACAGCACTTTCATGGAGGTTGATGATTTTGTAGACGTGCGGTTATCGAGCAATAAAATACCTGTTTCTGTTGATATTAAGTTGGTAGTAATTGCATGTATATTAGTAGCGTCTCATAAAAAAAGGTAACTTAAAAAATAACGAGTTACTTTATGGTAACTTAGTAACTTATTCAAGTTACTTTTATAATTTTGTAACTTAGTAACTTACTTAGTTACTTTTTTACCGAGTAACTGATTAACTTACTTAGTTACTTTTTTAGAGTAACTTACCCAACACTGATTGACACCTAAGAAAGCCATTACAATCATAGGTTTATCTGAAGGTTGTTACAACTTAAAACAGACATCTTTAAGTATTTCTGACTGACCACATTTTTAAATATTTGCATAATTCCTATTCATGTTTGCTAAACAAGAATGGAAATATTGAGAAACTAAGTTGTTATATTTTCTACTTAACTTATTTGTAAGGAGAACACACACATAAACCATCTACGATGTTTGCGCTATCTGTTCTTTGAAAAATTATTATTAGCAGAATAAGCCCCAGACAAAATCCCAGAAGATTTCTTGAATTCATAAGACCCTAAAACTAAACAGCAATCACACTGCATAAATATATGTTATTACCCTATATAATAAAAATGTAAATTGGTGTAATACACCACATGCAACTAAGTTGGTAATAAAAGTAATTTACTTCAACGGGAGCAACAGATTTCCATACATTAAAGACAACAACGTCATACTTACACTAAAAATGGCCCAATCTCTTTCGAAGATTATAAATCTACCAACGTATTACTAGCTGTGATACTACTTTCCACAATCCGCATTATAGTCGTTCTATCAGGTTTTTTCGGAAATCGGCTGTAAAACAAAAATTAAAATTGATATACAAATTTATTATTCTTAAATATTAGATTAGATTACACTCGTAAATTAGTTGCACACAGCGAGCTGCTGCGTGCGATCGGGCGTTATTGTATCGTACAAAAGCATGACTTCAGTGGTCACCTTCTGTTCTGAATCGTCCTCTCAACTTTTTCAATGTTTCATGGTCTACATTAATTATCACTTGGGCTTAGATGGGGTTTCTTTTTCTCTGTCCCAAACATTGAAATTTTGCATCTTCGTAATTGTTCTGGAATTAACATTAAACATTGAATTGAAGGTTTTACGCAGCTATCTCTCTGTAGCTACTGCTGCAGTTAAATATTTTTACAGCTCGACATAGTATTGTTACAAGTAGGCGAGATTGATTTATTTAATTACATTAAAGTAAATTTGATTTTGATATCCATGCTACAAGCATTTGAAGAGTGGTAAGATATCTTTTCCTTATAGTGCCAAGCTCATTTTAAGTGTAGACGACGAACATGCAGGGAAAAATGCATGTTCGCTGTACTAAGTAATTGTATTCCTTGTGGGGTTTACCTTTGCTTTCCCGCAGGAGTGTAAAGTCTACGTGTCTCCTTACTGTCCCAAAAGTAGTATATTATAATACAAGTGTATAAGCAAGCCTTTAAAGCACGCGACGGGTTTAAAAGCACTAAGCGAAGCCGAGTGCCTTGTAACCGAACAGTGCTTTAAAGGCCCTTATACACGAGTATTATACGCTATTTTTTATTATACATGCACTGCAATCTAACAATTATAACAGAAAAAGGAAATTGAAATCCCATTTTCGAAGTAATCTTGTTAATATGTCATTAATCATTTACATAGAAACGATTAGCAATTGTTGTTGTTTCGTTGCTATGCATATTTATTATAAATTTGTTGATTTGTGAAGTTTGTTTCGACTTTGTGTTCGTGAATTACAAAATTAACGAAAACAAGGATATTTCATCCGAGATTAGAATGTTAGCCGAACAAGCTGAACAGCGATTAATCCCCGCGAAATCTAAACAAGCGTATTGCAAGGAATACGAAAAATTATCCAGCTCGATGGCCAACAAGTGAAAGTTGTCTTGTTACCTAGGCAACTTTAAAGCACTAGTGTTTTAAAAGCCCTTTTTTGCACGCTTTTTAGTTTCAGAAACAGAGATTATGATTCAGATATAATAAAAAAGTTGTTTTTCGAAATGTTGGTATGTACATACGTACGGGTGTGGCCATGACGATTTACTAAAAAACTACCAAGAAGCCTTTGTAGACTATGTTGAATTAAAATGCGAAGTTAGATGTATTTTATTATATAATTGTCTTCAAAACGCTAATTTGCAATTGTAACAGAAATGTTTAAACAAATCAAATCCTATAAATTTGCTAAACTCTCTAACTTAAAAATTAACCGGTCCGATGTATGTGTTAGCCTATATAAGTTCAAATACAGCAACAGATAACCCTGCTTCGACTGTCAATATTCCTTAGAGGAATTGACATATTTTGATAACTAAAGTTTCAACAGTATTTACTATATGTTTACAGATAATCTTTTATTCTAAGGGTAAGTTGCTTGGTGAGCATCTGTATCGCGAGTAATCGGTATTGCGAGCAAATTAGTTGTCATGGAAACCTGTCAGCAAACGGTGATTCAAGTGATGGCGAGCAAATGCCCTAGAACTATTGTGACATGCTTAACAACTATTAGATACCGGTCGTACGATTGTACATTTTATCTATGAAAAAATGGACTATTCCAATACTAGCTACCACATCGGCAAAACCACCGAACTTGTTTAACAGGACTTATAGTTAAATATAGGCAGATAAGAAAGTATTCGTCGTATCTATCTTACCTATTGCTGTTGGTAATTATATCAATGTTAATTATGTTCCAAAACGTACAAACAATTAAAAAAAAGATGTAGAAGAGGGAGCAGTTAGGTTACAGATGAACATGTTCTTTTGATGCTTCACATATCTGCGAATGAAACATCGGAAAACACAGAGGGTATTATAATAATTACTATTTATATCGCAAGTATCTTGGACAAGGTTATATCGGATTTGAACGTGAGGGACCTGTCAATTGTATATACAGTCACCCCATTCCATGGCACTAAATAAGAGGTTTGTTCAACTAAAACTCATCGTTGATCAACTTAGCCTTGAAAACAAATACAATAATTCAAATGACGTTTGTTAATGTTAGTAGTGTTTGTGAGCAACACATCAATACATTTCTGGCGTTTGAATTTAATTCTGACTATTAAAACTTCGATTTTGAAATGGCGATTGTTGTTGAAAATCCCTCCATCAGCGTGCGATCCTACAACTTTTATGCGCTAAGGGTGTGCAGCCATTGCAAATTCATACACCAATGGAAGCAGTGTATGGCAATGCATGTATTGTGTACATAACTGTGAAGAAACGGTGCCGAAAATTTAAGAATGGAAAAGAGGGGACTATGGATGAGCCGCGACCAGGTGCACGGTGTACTGCAGTAACAGAAAACAATATGGCTTGTGTGGAAGGCCTTATTAGAGAAAATCGTGGAATTTCAATTAGAGAAATTCAGAAATTATTGTTGCGAGTGTAGGGTCTGTCCATAGTATTTTTCGTAATCTGGGTTACAGCAAAGTTTGTTCGTAATGGATTCCTCGTCTCTTGTCTAATGAGCAAACATACTTGCGAATGGACACCTCACATAATATAGGCAAAATGGTGATGACTTTCTTCTGTCAATTGTTTGCTGGGGACGAAACTTGGTGCCATTATTATGAGTAATCCAGTAAGTTATTGTCGATGCAGTGGAAACATTAAAGTTCACCAAAGAAGTTTAAAGCTCAACCTGCTGCAGGCAAGGTGATGTTAACATAGTTTTTTAACCATGAAGGACCCTTCTTGATAGAGTTTAAGGTTCCTGGAGTAAATATCAATGCAAATCTGTACAATGAAACTTTGAGCAAGCTTCATCACACAATAAGACGGAAACGTCCAGGTAAACTCACGCGTGGGGTCATTTTGCTGCACGACAATGTTAGGCCTCATGTTGCTAATGTGGTAAAAGAAAATCTTCAACGAAAGAAACTAGGGTTTTAGAGCATCCACCCTATAGCTCGGATCTATCGCGATTTCCATATTTTTGGACCGCTGAAGAAAGCGTTAAATTTTAAATCTTTAAATCGCAGAAATACTGATAGCTGTGGAAGACTTCAATCAGCAACCACGAGAATTCTATGAGTGGGGTATATGTTTCAATTCAATACAACTTCTATGTAGCTTCGTCACTGAGACGTATTTTACATCACAACACAGTTTATTTTTATTACTCAACAAAGTTGCAGCGTAGCCCACGAGTTCAGCTAGTTCCATGTTATGAACGAATTATTACGCATAGTATGAAAATGATGAAGTAATTGAGCAATACAGAAGAAATTTGTCAATCCTAAAGCTATACACTATGAGCTACAAAAGGAAAAACCGGTTACATTTTCCTTCCTATCAAATTTCCTGGGCAATATTACGTTAATAAATTTAAAAAATAATATTTTTATGATAAAAGTAGCTGATAACCTGCGGAGGTCTACGCTTACTTCTATATTTGGAAGCCAAAAGAGCCTAAATCGTTTCTAAATGCTATTACAAAATAGATCAGGCCTTCGTATTTTCCCACGAGACGCTCAAGTCCCAATCCCCTCTAGTAAAAATAAACCTCCTGAAGAAGATTTCACGCTAAATATAATTTTATACGGTCCAGGGAGTAGCATTCAACAATGAGTTTAGTGAATGACAAGAGTTACTGATCTACTTAATTAAATCGCTACACATTATAAATAGCTTCCAATTTCTCATTAGCCCAGATAACGGTTTTATACCGAGGGATTATTCACCCCGCACTAATAACATCATGTAAACACACTTTGTTTTATCAGAATTTTGATCCTTCTCTCCTTTGGATCGAACCTGTTTCAGAAGAACGCATTCGTTGCCCTTAACATTCTTCTCAAGGGTATACTTTATCCTGCCAAAAGCTTTCGCAATGATATATGGTCCGGATATGGAAATTAAAGATCAAAACTTAGCGACATAAAATATAGAAATCCAGCATCTGTTGGTTTATGAACACTTACGCACTACATTTGGCAAGCATAAATTTAAAATTGCATGGCAAAAGGAAAGACAAACAGAATTGACTAAGCAGTAAGGCTTACATCTGATTAGTCTACAAGAAGAGACAACACAGGAAGGAAACAGTAATTATTCTGTTAATTTTCTGGTTTAGTTTATTTAGTAGGCGGGTTTAATGCTTATTGAAGTTTGAAATTCGTAAAAACCCATTACAGTTCATGTAATTTAACTAATTACACAGCATAGAAGATTACACCGCGATACTGATAATAAAATCGATTTTAGTTTTTGCTGCGTAGTTTGTAGCATCAGTTGCAACGGAATTTATCAGGATATTAAATTTTAAGCTCGAGCGGAATTCTGGAATCTGGTGGTTATCTAAAATCGAACTAAAGTTCCCAGAAGCGGCATTAGAACTTTCCTCAAGACTTAACCTATTGATTTTATAGCATCGCGCTGTAAAGCATAACTAGCAAGCTTCAAAAAAATTAAATATTAAAGTTGATACACACACGATGTGCTTTCGTGACATATAAATAATATATCGCTAAGAATTTCAGCACAATGTATTGCGATAGTGCACTCTTGGGAGAAACTCCCGCAGAGATGGTTGTAATATGAAACTATGGACGTTAAATGAGCGAAATTTTATTCGTGCTATGGCGTGTGGCAGTTCAACAAAAGTTGATTTATATTAATAATATTTCATCCCCAATTTTTCGTTGGCAAGAATAAGCTCTCCCATTTTTTGGCTGTCTTGTTTTTGGGCACTAACAGGATTTGCACCACAACTTTCCTAATAAATGAATTCTGACTTTTATCTCGTCTAATCTCATTGCAACATCGTGTCTTGCACTATTACACCCGACTATACGGTTACAGGGGTCTCGATAGGCAATTATTTGGAAATATGCTTTGAACTATGTCATGCTGCTGTGCGGGCAACCCACTGATTAATGATTACACGAGTTCTACTGACGTTGGGTTCTTCGAGAACCGCTTGTAATTATCTATTGTGCTTCAGTGCGTAATTTCGTACTAAGAGTTTACACGCAATAGTTCATGGTACAAAAGCTGTCGTTAATGGTTTTCCACGTTAATTAAATTTAAGGGTTGTAAAACAAACTTTTCTTCATTACAGAATACGGTCCAAGCGTTTCCGCAAAAGACACCCGAAAGCTATATTTCAAGAAAATTTGAATTTACCTGGAAATTACAGATAACTATAAATCATTTTTTTACCACATTATGTTTTGCATATTGTTCTAATTAATTCGAATAGCTTTCATATTATACAAGAGTGTCTAACTATTTGTTCTAAGTAGCAGGATAGCATACATGTTTGTACTAAATACAGTTGAAGTCGCTTATAGCGAACCGCCTTATATAGCGACCCAAAAGTCCCGTCGAATTACTCGTAAGATCCTATATAAATATCGCTGCTCATATCAAACCGGTAAATATCGAACTCCCAGATATAACAATCCGCAATAATTATTGTTCCCGTCCTTAGACATTTGTTGGTAAAAGTAAGTTAAATATTTTTTTAAATATCAGCGTTTACATAAACGAAATTATCAAAAGACATGTTTAGGTAGTTATTTTCCTTAGAAAAGTACATAAATTGTTGGCGCTTTCTGTTCTCGGCATTTTTTAATTGCGAAAGGGTGAGTACCTTCTTAGAAAATTATCAAATGAGATGCTTCGGTTTAATTCTTTTTCTTAGAAAAGAGAATTACTCAAAATTTCTAGATGGTTTCAGTATCTAAGGTGTAAAAGAGTAAGAATGTCTAGCTGGGTTTTCCAAAATTTTTCTTAGAAAAGAAAATTATTCAAAATCTCTAGATGGAATCGGTATTTAAGGTGTAAAAAAGTAAGAATGTCTAGTTGGGTTTTCCAAAATTTAACAGATTAGGTTAACATATATAAAGACATAATACCAGAATTTATGTATGAAAAAAGTTGTAGCGAAAACAAAAAATTCTGTTCAATTTAGAAATGCAGAATCTGACGATGAAGTCGTTGGTCAATAAACAACGGTATGCAGAACTCCCTACGATCGCTGCTTTGGTGGCGTTGTAAAGAATGAAAAACCTTCACCGTTTCTTAATGTCTTCTGATGTGACTCAAAATGTTTTAAACTGTTTCGCGGAAACAGAAAACTGCATGGACTACAAAGAATAAGTAAATCAAAATTACAGATTTTTTCATAAAACACTGATATACAGGGTGGGTATAAACTAACGAAAGAACTATACATGTCGATCCTCTTCTTAGTCGAAAATCTTAATACTTAAATTTTGTATCATACTTCTGTGTTCTCAGAGATCATTTAAAGGAAGCATGCACTTGGCAGCACTGCACCCAAACAAGTGTTGTTACTGTAACTAACTACTTATAATAATCACCTACTTATAGTACTTGTTCGAATTGAAAACTGTCTGATTGCAAACATAGTTCCAATCTTGGTGACATCGCTTGCATTACACGCTCCAGTATTTCAAATAGTACACCATTATTTCTGTTTTCACCTTTAGTCAGCGTTTGGTGGAGGCGCAGCCAAAACTTATTCTTTAATAGAGCCCTAAACAAAAAATCTGAAGGATTGAAATAAGGTAATCTTGGAGGCCATTACATAGGACCCCCGCGACCAATCCGTATAGGTATTTGGAAAGTGTTCCTCCAGCTACTCTCTTACATTCCTGGTCAAATAAGCAGCAGTTCCTTCATGCATGTATGTCATGTTAGGTAGTATGTTCAACGGAAGCTCATTAACAGCTTGTTGAGGTATTATCTTTGGCAAACATACACTTATTGCTCCAAAGAATACCACACCATTGTCACGAATTCTATTTAAAATCGTGTTGCAAACATTCAATCGGAATATTTTACCATTTTTATAGAGTGGCTCAACCATGTAAACATGATATGGATAAAGAAGGTTTCCTCCTAGGACCAAATGTACGGTCTTGTTACTATGGATGTTTAGCTCTGCAGTGGGCGCGTGGTTGGCACCGGTCAACCAGTCTTTTTGATTTTCACGATGTTTCTAACTAAACGACCCGGCGCTTATGTGGGTTTCAGTAGCTGTCAAATAGCGCCTCGAATAATATACCGGCAGAAGGGTTTTGAGTTTGTAAATACTAAGAAGTTAACATATATGGTAATCAGTACGCTGCATCAGTTGGGAGACATCTGTCAACCGCGCGACCAAACAGGTACCTACATTGAGCCACATTATTGGTAAACGTTATTTCTTTTTTCCTAATTTTTGATTTTTTATAGTGATGATTATGAAGCATTAGTTTTCAGCTGTACATATTTATTTATATTACCAAATACTTACTTTTGACTCGTCGAGATTCCACCTTATCAATAATAAATGTATTACTATCTTTATTGTATCAGGAACCTGCTTATACATCAAGTTTTCAAAATTTCCGAAGCTAAGAAGAGGAAGCTTGAGACAAGTAGGGATCCTAACGTTTGGCTCCAATGGTTTAACGATCTTAGCTATGAAGAAATGTCGGCGTGTGATGAGGCCGAAACTGATAAAGGTGAAGAAGACCATTTGTCGGAAAGCGACCATAATACGGATTCTGAACAAGAGCTTTCTGAAAGTGAACAAGATAATAACGACGTTAACAATCTGGATCAACTGATGAATCACTATCATCTAGGAAAGGATAGAGAAACAAAATGGAGTAAGGCAGTGGCTAATACAAAAGTTAGGGTGCGTTCTCATAATATCATAACGCATTTCCTTGGATTAAAATCGAAAGCTCGCGGAGCTGATACTCCAATTGAAATATTAGATCTGTTGCTCTATCAAAATATTCTTAGAATTATAACGAATTCAACTAATATTTATATAGAATAAGTTCGCAATAACTATCAAAGGGACAGAGATGCCAGGCCAACAGACGTAATTGAAATTAAAGGGCTATTTGGTCTCCTGTATTTGATAGGCAGTTTAAGATGTTCACGAAAGAATCTTCATCAGTTGTGGGATAATTCGAAAGGTAATGGGGTGGAGTCATGCTGCCTCACAATGAGTGAAAAGCAAATGCGATTTTTTCTTAGATGTCTGCGCTTTGACGATATAAGAACTAGAAATATTCGCAAAGATGTTGATAGGCTATACCGATAAGAGAAGTGTTTGAAGCTGTAGTACATAATTTCCAAAAGTATTTTATTGCAAGCGAGTACCCTACGATTGACGAACAACTTTTAGCTTTTAGAGGAAGATGCTCGTTTAGGCAATGTATCCGCAGCAAACCAGCCAAGTATGGCATAAAAACGTTTTCTCTTGTCGATGCCAAAACTGCTTACACCTTTCATCTAGAAACATAGGTCGGCGCTCAACCAGAAGGACCATATAGAAAAAGCATCGCTAGACAGTCTGTTGGAATGAGATTAGTTGAACCACTTAGAGGGACAAATATGAATATTATTGGAGACAACTGGTTCACTAGTGTTCCTCTGATCAAAAATCTCAAAGAAGTAGGATTAACGTACGTCGACACGCTACGAAAGAACAAGAAAGAAACACTAAAAGAATGTTTACGACCAGAGAAATCTTCAATGTTTGCATTTCAGGTAGACTGTACACTTGTTTCTTATTGTCGGGTAAAAAATAAAACAGTTTTAGTTATATCCACAATGCATCACGATGACGTTATTAACAAAGATACGGGAGTCGCAAATAAACCAGAAATTGTCACATTTTATAATATGACAGCAGTTGGAGTAGATTTAGTGGATCAACTTTGTCAAAACAATAATGTGGTTAGAAATACAAGACGCTGGCCAATGTGGTATTTTACAATATACTAAATATAGCAGGTATTAACGCTTTATGCATTTATAAGGCCAATCAGAAAAATTGTAAAAAAATCTATAGAACTGACTTCTTGAATAACGTTGGGATTGATTGAATCGCAGATACAGCAGATCCACAATAACACAGGTTTCCAGATAAATACCAAGGCGAGCCCAAGTTTTACTAGGACCAGCCGAGACAGCAGCTCCAAAACCAGAACAGCAGCAAGGATCTAGAGGTTGGTGCTATGAATGTGGAAGAGCCCGTGACAAAACCACAAAAAGATGTTGCGTCAAGTGTCAAAAATCTGTGTGTGTTGATCACTTGAGGGACATTTGTGTAAACTGTGTAGAATAACTTACTTCTACAAATTGTCAATTTTTGTTAGTTTATATTTTTCTGTATAAATAAAAATATTTATAACTAATTTACGGGTCGACTATTTGTTGGTTACAGAAGTATTAATTAGCTAAATGTTAAAAGTCCATAAAAGCTTAATCTATACTGGATTGCAGTATTGTGTGACAATTGTCCCCATGCGGCGTAGCAAATTATCACAAGCCCACTGCAGGGTTAATGTTGCAGCTAATGGATGGGCGAGGCGGCCGTAGGCTAGAGGTTAGCGCGTTAGACTTCTACGCCGGGGGTCCTGGGTTCAATTCCCAGTACCGGAACATCGGATTTTTAACGGCCGTTCTCCCTCGCAAGGCAATGGCAAACCAGCGAGGTATTCTGCCTAGTAAATCTTCTCTGGAGTAGAAGTGTTTACACTTCCCGTGGTTCGGAGCCCACGTTAAGCTGTAGGTCCTCTATGTCTGTGGCACTTTAAACGCGCAACACAGGCATAGGAGAGAAGATCGCTACGTCTCTTAAGAGACAAAGCACCCTAAGAAGAAGAAGAAGAATGGATGGGCACTCATGGAGAGATCTGCGTGCGTTGCGTCTAAAATTTGCTCTTCCAGTTGTACTGTGCTCCCTTGTCTTGGTCGACCAGCGTTCCCATTACTTTTGACAAACGAACCAGTTTCACGAGCACGTTGGTCGAACCTTCGAAATACATTTCGTCTAGGATTCGTCCGGTTTGGATAACGTGCCCGGTATTCTTATTCTGCCATGTTAGCAATTGCTTTACAGGAACCGTATACCGTGTACATATATCAGCATACTCACTGACGGTAATGTTCATTATAAGTGACCAAAATAAGATAACAATAAAACACAGAAACAGAAGAACTAATAAAAACTATACAAATAATCAGAGATAACAAAAATTAGATCAAACAAATTTAATTAGTTCGATTTTGTAGTATCAAGATTTGAAATACCATGATGCGGGACTACTTATTTTACAATGTTGCAAAACATGTTTTTTGAAAATAAGTATATAAAGCAATGTTAAAAACAGACTTTTGGGACAGGAAGACCAAATCTACGAAAAAATAATATACATAATACTTCTTTTTCCTAAATTACAGCTTTTCCTATCAACAGATACCGATTTATAAAGCATGTTAGAAGACCGCATGTCCACACTTTGGATACCTCGTGTAGACACAGGAAGCATTGTACAACATTTTAGTACTAGGATTTTCGACGAAGAACATCGCTACCTGTAGCTTTATCGTTAATTTATACGCGGCCTGTATACTTATATACATGTTTTTACGTAAATATTCAAAAAAGCTTTGTGCACTTCTATTACTGATGTGTTATGTAAATAAATGCATATTAAATTGAATTTGTTTATTACAGCATTTATTACGAACTTCCGATGTAGCGAACTAATTTTGCAGGTCCCTCGCTCTTCGTTATAACCGATTTCAATAGTTGTTGCAAACTGGTATTAAAATTGTTTAAGTGCTATATCTTACTAGAGACGTAGCTAACTTCTTTTTTATGCTAATGAACCGTGTTTCAAGCACCACAGACACATATAACCTTCAGCTTAAAGTGCGTTTCAAACTACAGAAAGTGGAAAACTTCCACTAATTATTTATCAAAATACTTCGCTGGTTTATAAATGTTATTCCGGTGTTGGGATTTAAACTGCAGACCTCAAACGTAAACGCCTAATAGGTTGACTTGTAGTCCAAAATATTATATCTTTCATTTGGAATCAAATATGTAGTGTTACAAATTTATTATGTTTTCAATCATAACGAAAAAATTTAAATATTTTAAAATTTTGTTTAATTACTACGATGTACAATAAAGTTTCAAGTTTAATAGAATCAATATGGGTTTGCATAAGTTTGTTTCCAGCAATTGCAAATTAAAAGTCAACATACGTTGATCAGACACTTGAAGTTTCGAACACTCGTGATGTTACATGTATGTTGAAATTTATCGAATATTTTGAACCAAATTAAAAGTTTTGAAACGGCATCCCACCCAAGTAACAATTTTAATATGTTTTGGCAGTGTCCGCTGTTATGTCCATTTTTTAAGGGAATCCCGTCTGGTTAGAAGATTCTACACAAGATTTTACTGTCAAGAAACGAGAATGATTAAGAATCAATTCTCGATTCTAAACATAATGGATTCCATAGGAATTGGATTTCGATCCGTAGAATCAAGAATTGTTTTATAGTTTTTGAATCAATCAGATTCTATAAAATCGAGAATCGTTCTACGAATTTAAATCGGTAATTTACAGTTAATAATCTTATTACGATTGTAGAATTGATAATAATAATGAGATTTTGGGACGTTCGTCTGATTTCCTTTCAAATTCGTAGAATTGTTAAATTCACTGCCTTATTTTAGTTCCTGAACCTTAGGTCATCTTTCATGATCCCCAAATATTATTACTAAAATCCGTTTAGTCTACATCGACTACATTGACGAAAAATTTCCAGGAATCAATCCTTGACTACACGTGTTTCGTGGTTCCTTTTAAGATCTATGCCGACTGGTTTGCTATGTTTTTTTGGGAACGGTGCAAGTAGGGTTGAAAATCTTGCGGTGATTACACGTTATGTGTGCCAATGCACTCTATTGTACCCTACTTTGTGCCACCGCCATCTCCTGTCCTTACTTTCATCCAGCGAGGGGCGTCCAACACGAAAAAATGCGAATACAGAACCTTGTTGTGCATAGCTGCCTCAACTTTATCGCTGAACCAAGATAAAAATTATTCATATATACCATTATTTAGTGAAAACTATCTGCAGTGATTTTTCTTTCCTTAAAGGGGCTACGTCTCGTATGAGATAAAGCACTCTAAGAAGAAGAAGAAAAGGGCTTTGAATTGTGGAAAATAAAAGTAGTTTAATTTTCATGAAATAAGACAACCTTCAATTGCTAATTGTTTAATAACAAATTACTGTACTTGTCCTTTTTGATACTGTAGTAAATATCGTGACCAGTAGTGGCAAGCAAATTCGGACTTAAAAAGCCCTTTGTTTATACACAATCTATAACCTGATCGCCTCTGATACTGATCTAAGGGCTTTTTTTCTGCTTATAAATGTACCAATTATTTCGTAATTTGTATGCATTTTGTAAGAAGTATTCAGAAGGAAGCACAATAAGGTAAATTCGAAGTTGCTGGTCCTCGGCCCTTTCACGAGAATCTTCATTTAGCTGTGACTTGAAAGGGTGTCGCCCACTTATTTTGATTTACTGAACACTATAACTATTAAGACTTTCTTCTTGTAAGCGGTTTCCTTAAACCCCATCTTCTTTCTGAACAAGCTGAAAACCTTTTCTCAACGATTTGTCGCCGACCAAAAAACAGGATCTATATTTGTATATTAATCAGCTATATAATATATCCTTTCAATAAATGAATAGAAAATTAATATACAAAATATGAATGTGAATCTACAGTAAACCAAAAATATTGTAGTACTTTAAAAATCAGACTGTCAAAACTTCATTAATATAACATTAGTTATACAAAATTCGATATGATTAAATTAAGTTGTAGTAGACGACGAGTATACTAATAACTTTCTATGTAACTGATAAATAAACAAAGCATTAGGATTATTTTACCGGTATTTCGTTGCATATCAGGAAGTTACTTCTGCTCGAATTTGGTTTGACTATTTACACCTCACAAAACCTACCTCTGGATTATATAAAACAAGCTTGCTATGTTGACTATCTGGAAATCTTAATATTCCCCCTGCAAATATGGACGTAATATGACGAGGCTCACTATCTAGTGTTATACCAAATTTAAATCATAATTATCAATTATCATGTTAATAACAATAAATGTCGTGGCAAATCTATAATTTTGTGTTGAAACACAAATGTGATACATTCTAAATTCAAGTATACGTATCGAGATAATATAGAATTTTTACCGCAACCGTTGTTATTTTTTATATATATAAGCTCATATATATTACTCTTCTCTTTCAAAAAAGAAAATACTGGTCAGTAAATTTAGTACAATCTCCGTATTTGACTTGATAATGATTTCATAGCACTCCCTTGGACTAGAAGCCACGATAAAGCTGACAGGGTAGTTTTGATGCGGTAATGATAAAGTTGCCACAATCCTTTTAAAATCAGGTTACGAAATTGTTTGGTGTAGAGAATTAATGGATTTCACAACCAACTATAAAACCCACAATAGTTTTGAGGTACTTCTCACAATGCTTTCATGAAACTTCTTCAAAGCTAAGCGGTTTCGCCTAATGCCAAACGCTCTGTATATAATTAGTTAGCATTTTCATTCACTCTGAGAAATTAAAGTGTCGATGGTAAGGTTTTGCACTCAAAAGTGAAACAAACATGAGGCACTTACAACAGTAGACACAGTATTAGTTCGAGGAGTACCTACGGGCTAGCAGTTTTAGGCACCACTTTAACATTTCCGGGTTAGAATAGCGATAATGTCTTAAATACCATTAAAATAAAGAACATAATATTTTTGAAGATGAATATGACAATAATATAAGAATTCTATAAGTGCAAGTTAAAGTATAGGCAAACCACAATTGCATTTTTGTAAGACGGAATGGGCGATTATTATAATCAAAAATATATATTTTCTATTCAGCGTGAAGTTTACTACTATAGTCACAGAGGGAGGAGATACTCTATCCCTCGATCTGTCTGTCTGGACTCAGTTTTTCGTGGTTTCCCTGGGCGACCCTGGATACGATATTATGCACGAACTTCCATTATCCAATTTTCGTAGCTTTCCCCCTCCTTATACTCTCGTAACGCGTAAATGGACTTGCCCTTATATGTAGATACCCTAACTTTAGTGAGAAATAAACCTATGATAACTATCCTTATACAGATTCAAAAAAACGTACGACTGTATTATCACTAATATAGTCAAACACACATTACTTATCGTAGAACGTCTGGAGAATTTTAAAGATGGCCTTGAAATAAAAATAGACTGCTCACATAATTGACCGACCACCATTAAAAAAATTTATATGATTCAACGAAATGTAAATTTGAGATTAGCATTGTTTATATCAATCACATTAGAGCTCTTTTACTTCAAAGCTAACCTACACAACGCAATTCTGTCTTACGATTCTTGTAGTTTATGATTGCTGAGTCTTCTGAGCTAAATGACATCGGGTGAGTAACCCACAAAAAATTGGTGACATTCAAATATTAACGTCATGCAAAGTTTACCTACAAGTTATATTATGCAATAGAATGTGTAAGTTGAAGCGATAAACGCGATCGCTTTGATAGAACGTGGCAGAAGTTTCTATTACGCTGCAGAAGTTGCAGATGTAACTCATTCGGTAGTTTGAAGACCGTGGAATAGGTATAACGAGACTGTAAGTCTATTTGTAAGACTTGGTTAGGACATAAAACGCGAAATAACCCTTCGAAAAGACCTCCTTTTCGTCAATACTGCTCTACATAGATCCAATTTTACAGCAACAGGCACCAAAAACGACGTCCAAATTAAACCATGTTGAATAGATTACGGTCAAATTAACATTCGCTGTAGAGCATACTAAGATATGGACTAATTGTGGTCCGTCCTCTGTTTGGATGAGTCTAGGATTTACCTTACTCGTTATGGTAGTCGGCTTAGACCGTGGAGTAGGGCTCATGATACTGAAAATCTATTTCTAAGACTTGGTTAGGACATACAACGCGAAATAACCTTTCGACGAGACCTTCTTTTTCGTCAATTGTGCTCTACATAGGTACAATTTTACAGCAACAGACACCAAAAACGACCTGATAATTAAACCACGTGGAATAAATTACGGTCAAATTACATTCACTTTAGAGCATACTAAGATATGGACTAATTGTAGTCTGTCCTCTGTTTGGCTGAGCCTAGGTTTCACCTTCCTTGCTTTGAAAGAGCGAGATCTAGGACGCAGTTTTCCAAGCATCTCTATGCACTTAGGCCATATGGCCCATTGTACACCCTAACTAAGAATTTTGCCTATCTGGGGTAATTCCAACTCCAGTAGTAATTTTTAACGTGTCACACATGGCAGTGGCACGGGACCTACGGCTTTACTTCTTAACCGGTAGAAGGAGCATTTTCAGATTTTTCCCCGCTGGAAAAATCTCGCCGACCTTGGCCAGGTTTGATCCCGCTCCCTCGGATCTAAAGGCAAATGTGCTAACCACCAGACCACCGAGGCCGGCTAGGTTTCACCTTACTCGTTATGATACTCGACTTAGACCGTGGAATAGGTATCATGATACTGGAAATCTATCTGTAAGGGCTGGTCAGAATCTACTGAAGATCTTTCGCGGGGCTGCATCCAGCGGCTTATTCTGTCAAAAGTCCTGGCGAAGCATAAATATAAACTAATTTATAATTATTGTCACCAGGTTTTGTACAATTAACCACATTTTGTGTTTCATCTAAGTGCTACTCTGTTTGTAGTATAAATAATTGTGGTTTTCTGGTTTAAACGACTGTACAGCAGGGTTTCTCAACCTTTTAGTATTAGCGACCCAATTTTTAATCACAATTCTCAACCCCCCCCCTCCCCCACTCAAACAATAATTTTTACTGAAATTGTGCTGTAATTGTAATATTAGTTCCTATTTAATTGTATTTTGACGCTAAATCCTATTTATAAGTGTATTGTATCAGTGTAAACGTGTACTTTATTTTTT